>CM054809.1:24468978-24518978 GCA_028984105.1 Lavandula angustifolia
AGAGGAGAGGTGTTTCCTCTTCATCTAAATCTTCGGCCGGCCTCCTCAGAGTACTCTGCGACTTCCTTAATGATATCGGTGGGAGTCCGAGTCGCATGAGCGGCTTGGCTCGTCCTGAGCCACTGGGCAGGTCTCAGTGCTGCTCGGCACGGGACACCCCTGGACCTCACCCATTTCAAGGCGAGTCTTCTTACGAGTTCTTTGTACCATTTAGATTTTTCAGTTTTGGTGGGGGTTAGCTTCTCGGTACTCTTCTTTCCGGTACTCTCCTCTTTCTTTCCTTCTCTTTTCCTTCCCCTTTTTGGCATCATCAATGCAGCCGGGGTTGGGATGAGTCTTGCCCTTTCCGGACTTTTGTAAGAGGTTGACGGGATCATCAAGACGATCATTGACCTTAGTCGAGCCACAAACGGCTCGTTCCTCTCGGTCGGGCGAAGATCTTCCTTGTACTAGCTGGTGTGAGAGGTAGGCCGCTTCCCTTGAACTCTTTCAACTTATCGTAGATCTTATCTTCCGCCACCAATGGCCAGTAATGTCGTCTAATCCCGATCTCCGTGCACGGGCTTGTTCATGTAGGACTCGAGAATGGTAACAAAGATGCACTTCTAAACTGCAAGAAGGTGAGCTTGTCCTTCTGGAAGATCCTGAGGCTGATCATCAGAATTCGTCTGGCTGTTGAGCCGGGGGCTTGAATGACATGGCGAGAGACATCGGGGCGGCGGCGATTAGTGGGACATAGAGGATTTCGGCCCACGAAGCTCGGTAGCGGTGGCTCCGGCGGTCTTCTTCCACGCGTTGTGGCTGCCTTGCGCGAGGGCACGGTTCGGGTGCCTTGGCTTTTAATAGCCCTCGCCACATACTTGGAACGTCGACGATGCGGGGCCGGGTGCTACCTCGAATGCGAGACTCAACAAGGGCTGCGGGCTGCGTGGATCTTGCAGAGTACCCGGCCGTCGACTCCGCCCAGGAATCAGGATGCGGCGGACGGCCGAGCTTCTTTAGTATGCTTATCCTTGTCACGGGGATTTCCCTCATCGAGGCTTTCCGGGGCACAAGCATCTTGGGTGGGTCGTCATGGTCGACCCGTCCCGAGGGTCTTTGGGCCGGAGCGAGTTGTCGATCATGTACCATTGCCGGTATTGCGGCCCTCAAATTTTCCATTGGTGAGGTCTTGGGTTACGAATAGCCTATTTGTTCCCTCAATCTCAGTTCTTCTTCAAGAAGGCTGGCGACGGGGAAAAATGGAGAACTAGGCGTTGTAGGCGAGGGCCACTCGATGTCGCGGCAGCATGTGGAGTCTTGTTGATTTGGCAATAAGCATCGGATCGGGTAGTCGGCAAGCTCGGGAATAAGTTGAAGAATTTCTCAGGATGCTCTGGATAGAATCACGACGCTTCCATCACGATTGTTTCTTCTTCGAGCACGCGTCTCGGATTCCAGAGTCGATTGGAGACGTCGATGTTCAAGCAGTGGCATCACTTGAGTGGAGGAAGCTGTGAGGGGGCCTGCCTTAGGCGTTGAATTTCTTCCTTTGTGAGCTCCTTGGTAGCCTCCCCTTGTTCCATCTCTATTGGTTCTTGGTGGAGACTCCCTTCTCAGCGATTGGGTCTTCTCGGAAGAGGCTGGCTCATCTATTAGCCGCGAAAGGTGAATAGGTTCTTAGAGTAGCCCGTTCGAACGGGAGTTTCGGGGAGATACCTCGGATTCAACGAGCACGTGCGGGATGGCTTTCTTGATTTCTTAGCGATTGCCTTAGATATTTTCTTTGGAGGTGTTCTCTTCTTTGAAGGTGTAGCTTTCTGAGGCTTAGTCAGATTGAGCTTGGGGACTGACTATCTATGCTCTGAAGGAAGGCGAGAGACTTGTTATGAAAGCGCACCTTTTTCACATTGAAGTACTCTTTATCATCAAGGTGACTTGATACGAACCACGGTGGTCTTCAATCATTACGAGAGCTACGGTCCATACGTAATTTCCCCTTCGCTCTCGGGATGCGTGTTGACTTGTCAAACTTGGCGCTTGGATAATGAATTCTCGGATGAAGAAATCTTTCCGAGTTGATCTTAGCGCCATCGTATATCGCCATCATTAATTGGATCTTAGGTGGGGAGACTGATCGAATGAAACCCGGCTTGGCTCGTCGGTGGTAGTAATGATGTAAGCCAGGCTCTGTATTGTGGTAGCATGGCGTTCTTGGGAAGCGGCTACGAAGGTTGTTGGCTTTCCGCAGAATATGGATAGGTACTCGTCTGCGAGTCGTCATTGTAGCCTACGGTCCTGATTCCTTCGGATGGCAAGTCAAAGTCTGTTCTTGAGTGCTTCCTTGATAGATATACGTTTCGGCGGTAGGGAAGCATTGTTGATGGAGTAAGTTATGAACCTCCCAATGATGTCTCCGGAGATGGAGTGCGAGGTTGGGGTACATCTCGGCCACTGTCGAGGAAGGAAGAACGTTGGCTTCCTCGATAGAAACTTCTCCAGGCCGGACTCCGTAGAGATGCGAAGATCTCATTCATGTAGTCTAGGTGCATGACATCGAATTCCATGCAGTTGGTTCGCACCGGACACGGCCTTTTGCAAGAATGTCCTCCATGTTATGAGGGGCATCTACGGATTATGTTCGCCATAGTACCGTTACATAAGAATCTTATTAGTATCAATTTTAGATACAACGGTTTATATATATTGATGCCCGAAGAAACGAGAGAATACTGATAATAGTTCTAATAAGCATACCAATAAAATCGAGATAAGATATGAAGATGAAGTTGTAAGTAAGGATTGCTTTTGCAAATCTCGGATTTTTCGGACTTGAAAGATTTGAAGTATGCTAATGGCGATTTGAGAAGATATGATCAAATATATATATCAAAGCGAGGAAGATGAGCAGTTATTTGATCAAAGGTTAAGTTTAAAGTTTGCTTTATAGAATGGACGGTCAAGATTAGAAGATATATTATAGGTAATGATCGCATATGCCGCCTAAGTCAAAGCCGAGTTGTAAAAATAGCCTAACTAGTGCTTGTGAAAAGACATGCATTAAATGCGCGCGAGAGTTCGACAAGCTTATGTATGGAATGTCGTGCATTAAATGAGATTCGTTAATAATAAAGACAAACCAAGAGAAATTAATATCATGCTTGAATCTTTGTCATAAATGCAAGTCTTGTTATATAAATTACCTACGAGTAGAGATACATGAAGCTGTCGGTGAACATAGTAGTCACTGATACCTCGTGTAGATGGTTTACGAATCTCTACGTCATGAATACATTCGATGCGGAGTGAACATTCCCCACCTACTTGAAATGGTCCTCTCCATGGAACCTTTCTTGGCCCGGGATCGGTAGGGTCCAGCAGAACCTAGCTCTGCGAAAGTTCTGCGAATGCGGATTGGCTAGAGGTTTGGTCGACATGTCGGCCGTTGCTTGTCGGTATGGATCTTTTCCATCACGATATCCTTCTTTTCGACATGGTCACGAATGAAGTGATGTCGATGTCCACGTGCTTGCATCTCGTGTGTAGTACGGGATTACGAGTGATTGCAAGCTTTGGTACTATCCCGAGAAGATCGGCACTTCATTACGAATGACGTCATAGTCTCTCATTCTTTGTCTCGGCCAAAGGATTTGGGCGTAACAACTTCGGCAGCCATGTATTCGACTTCGGTGAACGCGTAGCTGCGAGTCTTGTTTCTTTGAAAACCCATGAGATCGACTTCTTTGCCAAGGACCGACATGTTCACGAAGTTGATTTTCGGTCGATTCTACATCTGCATAGTCGGCATCAGAATAGCCGAGTTAGTTCAATATTATCATCGGTTGGATACCATAAACCCGTGTCGGGTGTTCCTCGGAGATAGCGAGAGAATCTTCTTTCTTTGAGTCCATGGCAGGCTGCTCCGGATTCGCACGAAATCGAGCCAGAACACCTACGACATAAGTTATGTCGGGACGAGTAGGGCATTAAATATAATAATGAACCAATTATAGCACGATATTCGGTTTGGTCTCTCGATACTCCCTCTTTATCAAGATCTATCTTCATATTCGTATTCACCGGGATCTTGATAGATTTGCTTGGGATGTACGGCCGAATCTTTTGATGAGGTCTCGAGTGTATTTGCCTTGGTTGATGAGCGTTCCCTTTTGATTGCTTGACTTGAAAACCAAGGAAGTAGTTCATTTCTCCCATCATTGACATCTCGAACTTATCCTTAATCATCTTTTCAAATTGTTGACACATGATGACATTCTTTGATCCGAATATGATGTCATCTACGTAGATGCGCACAAGTAATAAGTCTTCTTCCGGTCAAATGCTTGAATAGAGTGCGGTCTCGTGCCTTTACGAAAACCTTTACGAAGAAGAAACTCGGAGACAGGGTATCGTACCAAGCCACGGGTGCTTGTTTTAACCCATACTGAGCCTTTACGAGTGCACATACTTGATGTCCCTGTTTGAAAGCCGGGCGGTTGTTCCATATAGACTTCTTCTTTCGGCACGCCATTCGAGAGCGCAGACTTCACATCCATTAGATAAACTACGAATCTTTGATGTGTTGCGTGGGCTAGGAATAGTCCTAATTGCCTCAATCTTGCAAGCTGGAGCGAAAGTTTCATCGAAATCTATTCCTTGACAGCCGGTAGCCTTTAGCCACGAGCCTTGCTCTGTTCCTTACTATAACGTTGTTTTCATCTCGCTTGTTTTTGAAGACCCATTTGGTTCCGATGACATGTTGATGTCGGGTGCGTCTACAAGCTCCCACACTTCGTTTCTCATAAGCGATTGGCTTCTCTGCATAGCTATGATCCGATCGGCATCCTTTAATCGCATCCTCAATGATGCGAGGCTCTTGATAGACAAAGAAGCGGGGAAAATAATGCGCTTTCTCCTTGACGAGAATATGGATCTTGTCTTGACATTAGGTGAGGGATCTCCAATGATTAGATCGGCGGTGTGAGCATCGAGCCACGATCTACGAGTTTCGGCTCTTCATGCGAAATTTGTTCAACACGAGATAGTAGGTGAGTTAGGCATTTCGGTTGTACTATTACGAGATTGAAGAGTTTCGGTGATAAGAGTATGGTCTCTTGAGTCACCGGGTTCGGGGCGTTCGGCTCAGGAACATTACTAGATGTTCCCCCGAGTTGTTATTCTCGGTAGTGGTCTCGGTTACCTCTTGGGTTTCTTCATCGACTGAGTTACACGGGATTGATTACGACCGGGAGAATCAATCCGCTCGGCCTACTGCTCTGCTTTGGTTGAGATTCGGTAGATTTGTCTTGATTTCTTAAACGTCGAATCATCATCCCAACATAACTGGATCTTTTCGGGTTTGTCCTTTAAGCTTAGATCCTGTGGCTGTCTACGATGTCCTCGGATTCGGGAATTTGAGTTATTGCTCCTGTCTTGAGTAGCAAACTCGTTAAAAACAACATGAGGGTTTTCCTCCACGCAAAGAGTCAGATAGTTGAATACTCACGAAAGCTTTCTTGACCAAGAGTATCCTATGAATACTCCACGATCGACTTGCTATCAAAAGTCTTCGATGATCTTTCCCATTATTGTGGATAAAGCATGAACAACCAAAGATATGGAAATAAGATAGAAGGCTTCTTGCCGTTCCATAGTTCATATGGTGTCCTCTTATCTTTGCTTTGTCGGTAGAGATCTATTACGAGTGTAACACGCAATATCCGTTTACGCCTGGGAATTTGGATGGGAGTCCGAATGCTGCAGTAGAGTTCTAGGTTTGCTTCTTTGAAAGTTACGTTCTTTCGTTCGGCAACTCCATTTCTTTGAGGTGTGCGGGCGGCCGATGTCTCATGCTCTATTCATACGCCGCGAGAACTCCTCTACCATGGAATTAAGGAACTCGGTTCCTGCATGCGAGCGTATTTTTCAGATCTTGGTGTTCTTCTCGACCTTGAGCCTTTTCGAAGCGTTGGTAACTCTGTTTGACGTCGGACTTGTTGGCAATGAATATGACCCATGTGTAGCGCGAGTAGTCATCTATGACCACTAATGCATATTTCTGCCCTACGATCGTCATTGGGAGCTTGGACCGAACAAATCCATATGTAGCATCGAAGGATTCCATCGGTGGAAGGAGATGGAGGCTGTTGGATTTTGATTCTTTGTTTGCTTTCCCTTGGGACATGCTTTACACGAGTGTCTTTCTTTGAATATTTCATTCGGCGAGTCCCCTTGCTAGAGTGTCTCTTGCTAGTTTGTAGAGCGTCTTGAAGTTGAGATGGATGAGTCTTCTATGCCATAGCCACCCCGTTCGATTATCGTTCTCGCCAACAGACAAGCTTCGAGGTTCTGCTGAGTTCCGATCGACAACATATATGTTCTTTACGCGCGAACGTGCACATTGTTTTCCCCTGTAGATTTATCAATAACATCACGGAAACCGGCGTCAAATACCACTCCTATTTGAGTTATCACAAAATTGACTAACGAGAGAGAAGGTTATCTTTGAAGTCCTTCAACATATGATACTCTTGGAACTTTGGCGGTTCCAATCTTTGAGTGTTCCATATTCTCTAGTATAGCATTTTGCATTGTCTCCGAACTCGATTACGGGTCCTTCTTCGGTGATATAATTCTTGATGAGACTCCTTTGGTATGTCATATGTCTTGAGCATCCATTGTCCACATACCATGGGTCTGCGCACTCAAAAGGCAATTATATTCGGGTACCCTTTATTTTTGATTTTGGGTCCTTAGGTGTTAGTTTTAATAACCCAAATCTGTCTAACAACCACGGTGGTTTCGGATATCTTCTTTCCACTAGAAGTCAACATATCGACCTTTGGGTGGTCATAGGTGACTTCGAGGCTTCGAGGTTCGGGAGTCCTAATCTTACGAGTTGGTGGACTAGCGACCTTTGCCTTACGTGCGGCTTTCTGTTTCTTCGACTTTTGGAACCTCTTCGACTATAGGATCATAATAATATGACCCATGCGAGCTGGATGTGTCGGCTTTGGAGGTCCATCTTGATCGGCCAATTTTGATTTCTTGGTTCCCCCCTTGATTGAACTGGGGTACTTTGGCTTTGATCTTGTTGTCGGAATCTGCTTGAGTAGGATGAGGTGCTTTCATCTTTTGTTTGTTCTTTGCGAGGGGGTTCGGTATATCGAGCATTGATGGTCTTTCCTCGAACAAACCTATCGGCAAGCCGTCCTTACGAGTGTCTTGGGGCGGACGAGGAAGCTCCCTGGCTGAATCCAAGTCCTTCCTTGCGGTGCTTTGGCTTGTTGCTTGCTAGCATAGCCTCCAATTTCTTTTCGGCGCCCATGTACCTCTCGGTCATCGAGTTCCTCCGAGACATCATCACTTTTCTTGATGCATCATGTTCGGTCCGAAGTCCCGGCAGTTTTGCTTGACGGACTTCGGTTCAGTATCTTTACGAGTCAAGTCATTGGTCAAAAGCTGAAATCCGATCTTCTTGATCTTTGAGACTTGGCCATCGAGAGTTTATCTCCTCCACGAGTCTCAACACAAGTCCTTCGGCCTCGCAGTAAGCACGACTCTCCTAAGAAAGTCTACGATTCTCCACTTTCGGGGTATCCAACTCCTGAAGAGTCTTCTTGAGCTGCCAGACTCATTTGAATTTGTTCATCTAGTAGATCTTCATATGCGGTTGTGATGTCCAAATTCCCATCCGCACTTGAAACGATTGTCGTGTGTGCGGTGTGAAGAGGAGTTGACTTGTTCATGAGAATTTACCTCATCCTCTTCGCTTTGCCATCATGCACATTTCGGTCGATTCATCCGCTTCATGCTCTAAGGCCATGAAGGTCGCTTCATCGTCGAGATGAATCCATAAAGAGTCGACCTCTTCGAGTCATCGAGATTTCGCCAGCTATGTAGGATTGTCTTTTAAGGGCGAATTTCTCTCTCCTTGCCTTACGTGCTGCGCGTTCAGCACCCTCGAGCTCGGGACAATCGTATAGATAATGTCCCGGCTTTTTGCGGTTGTAGCAAGTGATGACTTTTTCTTCTTTGGTTGCACTATCCCTTGAGGGTCTTGAGTCATCTTTCTTTCGCATTCGGAAGATTGTGAGTCGGGAGAGCGTTTTTGGTGTATATTCGACTTACCTTTTGTGTCTCGGTACGCTTTAGTCGGCCTTCTACGCCTCTCTTTCTCCCTTCGATACTTTACGGCGAGCGGCGCATACTTGAGCGAGACTTCCTTCTTGTAGATCATTGAGTGAAGGCTCGGTCTTACTCGTCGTCTTGCTCGTCACGGGAGATCTTTGTGTTGATTTGTTGCTTTGAAAGCATGGTCGATCTTTGTGTCGGCTTCGGCTCTCAACTTTCTTTGAGGTCCGTCAAACTCAAACTCCTCGCTTGTAATTACGAAAAGATATGGTTAGGAGACACAACATCTAAATCAGAATGTCGCAATAGAGTGGCAAAAGGTGTCCAATGTCCGTCCGGCAGTGCCCTCAATATCCTTAGATTTATTTCTCGATTGCTGAATGTCTTTCCCAGCCCGTTGATTGAGTTCATCAGATTGGTAAATCTGACGTTCAGATCTTCGATTTTGTCACCAGGCATGAGAGATAAACTTTCCAGCTTTTGGAGTTCTAGCGCTAGTTTATTCGCTTTAATCTTCTGAGTCCCTCGACTCAGTAGTGCTAGAGAATTGTTGGGTGATGATTCCATCCTCGGCCTTTGTTTCACTCGGTGGGAAATGATTCGGTCTTAGACACGATCTTAAGCTCGGTAGCCTTGTGCTCGTACTTGTACGAAGATTTGAAGATCCCAAAACCCTATCGGAATGATGAACCATTCCCTTGTATCACGTTTTGTCTACGAGGTTTCGGACTCGGTGAGACACTCTGCTCCTGGTCAAGGCGCTCGGAAGCTTATACGCCTCGGCACCGGTGTAGAAGACTCGGTAATCTTGGACTCGGCGGGAGCGATATGCGAGAGAGTAAGTCGAACTCGGACTCGGCGGGAGTAGTTCACCGAACTCGGAGCCGATCTTGGTAGACTTATCTCGGCTGGTCTATCTGCGAATACGAGGTCGGACTCAAGCAACGGCGAGATAGTCTTCAGGACTGTCAGAATCTTTTGAAAGACAATCAGCATTGTCATGTACGAGGAAGAGAGAAGTCAGCTTCAGTTTGTCTCAAAGTTTGTGCTGTCTCAACCACTCCATCCACCTCTACGAATGACAAGCATACACATGTCTTCTCACCTGCTAAAGCTGCAGTCAACCTTTTGCCTAAAAAAGTGGGAAAGTACACTGTTACCTACACCAAAAGAGCCGTTTGCTACCAAAAAGAGAGAGAGAGAAGAAGATCGTCTCCAATGGATCTATTTCAATCTCTGCTCTATAAATAGAGGGATCATTCAAGATTTGAAAAGAACCAAGACGCCAAGAACACGAGAGAGCGCAAAAAAGAGCGAATTCCAAAGAACAAAGTCTTAGCAAGAACTCGAAGAACAATCTCGGTGCAAGACTACATTCTAGCTCATAGGGAATCAAGCTAAACCGACATATAAAGCCTCTAGTATCCAATCGACGTTACACGAACTTATAGCTTACCTTCAGCTGTTCGTCGATCTAGAAGCTACTCTCTCATATTCCCTATCCCTCTAACCCTAAGCTCAATTGTTCTTATCCATAGCTTAGACGAAGGAGTTCACATTTGAACCCAATCCTTATTGTATAAGGACTCCTTCAGCGTTAGAGAAGTTTGTCAAACACTTTAAGTTTGATAGTGTTGTAAAGCGAGACTTGGATCGAGTATAAAAACCAAGACGCGGCTTTGCCCGAGTGTGCAAGGCGGCCGAGACTAACTCGGGATAATAAATAGCCTCCCGATCATTCGGGACAGTGGACGTAGGATTTGAGCGATATCCAGAACCACTTTAAAAATCCTGTGTCTCTTCTTGCTTTCTTAAGCGTTGCATTGATTTTACTATTCAAACTGAACATCATATTTAAAATCAATCAAGCTGTCTCGGATATCTTGAACTTTTAATCTACGGACCGAGACTTAAAACGTTTTCTCACAAAAAACCGATTTGGGCCTACACTATTCCGCGCACTCGAACTCTTACGTAGATACCGAATTCGACCTAGTCGGTTAGCGAGATCTCGGTGAGTCAGTACTCTTAGCCTTTAACTCGATTCGGAAACGGTTATGCAGTGCTTGAACTGGCTTTCGGTCGGACACCATCCCGAATAGGGACTGTTCGAGTTCGAAGTTGAGAAATCGGAATCAGGTGTATTCAACCCCCCCTCTACACCGACCGTACACTCGGGACCAACAATTGGCGGGGGTTCGGGAATGCGAAGCGCAAAAAGAACTGCGGGACGCTCTAGCGCTGCGAGTCGAGGGACTCGGAAGATTAAAGCTAATAAACTAGCACTTGGAACTCCAAAAGTTGGAAAGCTTGTCTCTCATTCCGGTGACAAAATCGAAGATTTGAACGTCGAGATTTACCAATCGATGAACTCTATCAATGGGTGGGAAAGATATTCGGCAATGAGAGATGAATCGAAGATTTCGAGGGCAGCCGGACGGACACTGGACACCTTTTCCCACTCTATTGCGACATTCGACTTAGATGTTGTGTCTCCCGACCATATCTTTTCGGAATTACGGGCGAAGGAGTTTGAGTTCGACGAGACCTCAAAGAAAGCGAGAGGCCGAAGGCGACACAAAAATTGACCATGCTTTCAAAGCATCGGTCAAGTCAGACATCTCCAAAGAACGAGCAAAACGACGAGTAAGGCCCGAACCTTCACTCAATGATCTACAAGAAGGAAGTCTCGCTCGAAGTATGCCTTGCTCATTGTAAAGTATCGGAAGGAGAAGGAGCGACGTAGAAAAGTGACTAAAGCCTATCGGGAAACGAAAGGTAAGTCAAATTATATGTCGAAACACACTCCCGACTCACAATCTTCGAATGCGAAGGAAAGATGACTCGAGAACCATCAAAGAATAGCGAAAGCAAAGAAGAAAGAGTCATCGCTTGTTACAACTTCAAGAAGCGGGACATTATCGGTATGATTGTCCCCGAACTCGGTAGTCTTGAACGCGCAAGCACGTAAGGCAAGGAGAGAGAAATTCGCCCAAAAAGACAAGGCGAAATCTCGGACGACTCGAAGTCGACTCCTTTATGGATTCATCGACGATGAAGCGGCCTTCATGGCCTTAGAGCATGAAGCGAGATGAATCAGGTGAAAAGTGCATGATGGCGGGCGAAGAGGATGAGGTAAATTCTCATGAACCACTTAACTCCTCTTCACACTGCACACACGACACTATTTCCAGGTGCGGATGAGAATTTGGACGTCGCGACCGCATACGAAGAAGCGCTCGACGAACAAATTCGAGATGAGTTTGCGGCTTCAAGCAAGACTCTTCGGGGAGTTGGATACCACGAAAGTGGAGAATCGGAGACTTTCTCGGGAAAGTCGGGTTGCCTGCGAGGCCGAAGGACTTGTGTTGAGACTCGGGGAGGAGATAAACTCTCGATGGCCAAGTCTCGGCCTCAAGAAGATCGGATTTCAGTTTTGACCAATGACTTGACTCGGAAAGATCTTGGGCGAGTCTTTGAAGCAAGAAATGTCGGGACTTCGAGGACCGAGCACGACACACCGAAGAAGAGTGATGATGCGGAGGAGCCTGATGGACCGAGAGGTACATGGGTCTTGAGAAGAAATTAGAGGCTATGCTAGCAAGCAAGAAGCCAAAGCACTCGGAAGGAAGGACTTGGATTCAGCCAGGGGAGCTTCCTCATACGCCCCGATACACTCGAAGTACGGCTTCTGCGATAGGTTTGTTCAAGGGGGAGACTATGAACGCAAATATACTTCGAACCCCCTAGCAAAGAACAAACGAGAAGATGAAAGCACCTCATCCCACACATCAGCATTCGACAAGAAGATCGGTGCCAAGAAACCCCGGTTCGGTCAAGGGGGAACCGGCAAATCAAAATTGGCGGATCGGTATGGACCTCCAAAGGCGACACATCCGGCTCAGTATGGGTCATATTATTATGAACCTATAGTCGAAGAGGCTCCAAAGGTCAGAAGAAAAAGAAAGCCACACAGAAGGCTAAGGTCAGCAGTCCACCAGCTTAGAAGATTAGGACTCCTGAACCTCAGAAGCCTCAGAAGTCACCTATGACCAGTCCAGTGGTCAGATATGTTGACTCTAGTGGAAAGAAGATGTCTGAAACCACCGGGGTTGTTAGACAGATTTGGGTTATGAAAACTAACATCTAAGGACCCAAAATCAAAAATAAAGGGTACTGAATATAATTACGTTTTGCGGGTGCGCGAGAGACCCATGGTATGTGGACGGCGGATGCTCAAGACATATGACATACCAAAGGAGTCTGCGAGGAATTATGTTGCTGAAGATGGACCCAGAATCGAGTTTGGAGATAATGTCAAAGGCTACACGAGAGGATACGGCACACTCAGCATAGGAACTGCCAACGTTCCTAGAGTATCCTATGTTGAAGGACTTCAGCATAATCTTCTCTCTATTAGTCAATTTTGTGATAACTCGAATTGAGTGATTTTTGACGCTGGTTTATGTGATGTTATTGATAAATCTACAGGGAAAACAGTGTTATCAGGTTCGCCCAAAAAGAACATATATGTGGTGGCTCGGAACTCAACCGAACACGAAGCTTGTTTTTGGCGAAGAATGAAAACGAACGGGGTGGCTATGGCATAGAAGGCTCGGTCATCTCAACTTTAAGACGCTCAACAAGCTAGCAAGAAACACTCTAGCAAGGGGACTGCCGAATGAAGTATTCAGCAAAGACACTCAATGTGAAGCATGTCTGAAGGGAAAGAAAACAAAGAATGAAAATCCACATGTTCTATCTCCTTCCACTGATGGAATCCTTCAGCTGCTACATATGGATTTGTTCGGTCCAGTCTCCCCAGTGACGATCAGAGGCAGAAAATATGCATTAGTGGTCATAGATGACTACTCGCGCTACACATGGGTCATATTCATTGCCAACAAGTCGACGTCAAAACGAGTTACCAACGCTTCGAAAAAGCTCGGTGTCGAGAAGAACACCAAGATCGGAAAAATACGTTCGGACAGGAACCGAGTTCCTTAATTCCATGGTAGAGGAGTTCGCAAGCGAAGGAATAGAGCATGAGACTTCACCGCACGCACACCTCGGCGAGAATGGAGTTCTTTGAACGAAAGAACGAGAACTCTAAAAGAGGCAGCTAGGACTCTACTCGCAGACTCGGGGAATCCCAACCAAATTACCGGGCGAAGCTACGATACGCATGTTACACTCGGAACCGATCTTTACCGACAAAGCAGCATAAGAGAACACCATATGAACTATGGAACGGCGGGGAAGCCTTCTCTATCTTATTTCCATATCTTTGGTTGTTCATGCTTTATCCACAATAATGGGAAAGATCGGTGAAGACTTTTGATAGCAAGTCGGATCGGGGAGTGTTCTTAGGATACTCTCGGGTCGGCAAAGCTTTGAGTATTCAACTATCGGACCCTTTGCGTGGAGGAAAGCCCTCATGTTGTGTTTAACGAGTTTGCTGCGAAGACAGGAGCAATAACTCAAATTATGAATCCGAGGACATCGGTAGACGGCTACGGGATCTAAGCTTAAAGGACAAACCCGAAAAGATCCGGCTATGTTGGGATGATGATTCGGACGAAGAAACCGAAGACAAGTCTACCGAATCTCAACCAGCAGAGCAAGTAGGCTGAGTAGATTGATTCTCCGAACAGAATCAATCCCGGGTAACTCGAGTCGATGAGGAAACCTTAGAGGTAACCGAGACCACTACCGAGAATAACAACTCGGGGGGGGAACATCTAGTAATGTTTCGATTGAATGCCCCGAACACAGTGACTCGAGTAGATCATACTCTTATCACTCGAAATTCTTCAATCTCGGAATAGTACAACTGAAATGCCTAACTCACCTACTATACGTGTTGAACAAATTTCGGATGAAGAGTTAAAACATCGTAGATCGTGGCTAGATGCTCACCCGCTGATCTTATAATTGGAGATCCTTCAAGACATGTCAAGACAAGATCCGGATTCTGTCAAGGAGAAAGCGCATTATTTTCCCGCTTCTTGTCTATCTGAAGAGCCTCGAGAATATTGAGGATGCACTTAAAGATCTTGGCTGGATTATTGCTATGCGGGAAGAGCTGAATCGGTTCACGAGAAACGAAGTATGGGAGCTTGTAGACGAGACCCGGCATCAACATGTCATTGGAACCAAATGGGTCTTCAAAAACAAGCGAGATGAAAACAACGTTATAGTCGGGAACAAAGCAAGGCTCGTGGCTAAAGGCTCTTGTCAAGTCGAAGGAATAGATTTCGATGAAACTTTCGCTCCGGTTGCAAGATTGGAGGCAATTAGACTATTCCTAGCCTACGCAACACATCAAAGATTCGGAGTTTATCAAATGGATGTGAAGTCTGCGTTCACGAACGGCGCTTCGAAAGAAGAAGTCTATGTGGAACAACCGCCCGGCTTTCGGCGGGGACATCAAGTATATAGACTCGAGAAAGGCTGCGTGCGGGTTAAAACAAGCACCCGGGGCTTGGTACGATACCATGTCGAGTTTCTTCTTGCGAAAGGTTTTCGAAGGGCACATGTAGATCGCACGTTGTTCGGCATTCGGACCGGAAGATGACCTATTACTCGTGCGGATCTATGTGGATGACATTATTTTCGGTTCGAAGAATGTCATTATGTGTCGGCAGTTTGAAAGAATGATGAAGGACAAGTTCGAGATGTCGATGATGGGAGAAATGAACTACTTCCTTGGTTTTCAAGTCAAGCAATCGACAAAGGAACGTTCATCAATCAAAGCAAATACACTCGAGACCTCATCAAAAGATTCGGCGGCACATCCGGCAAACCTATCAAGATCCCGATGAACACGAATATGAAGATCGATCTTGATAAGGAGGGAGTATCGGTAGATCAAGGCTGAATACCGTGCTATAATTGGTTCATTATTATATCTAACGGCTACTCGTCCCGACATAACTTATGCGGTAGGTGTATGCGCTCGATTTCGGGCGAATCCGAAGCGAGCCATCCGGACTCAAGCAAAGAAGATTCTTCGCTACCTCGAAGCACACCCAACATAGGTTTATGGTATCCGGTGATGATAATATTGAACTAACGAGTTATTCGATGCCGACTATGCGGGGATGTAGAATCGACCGAAAATCAACTTCGGGAACGTGTCGGTTCCTAGGCGTAAGCGATCTCATGGTTTTCAAAGAAACAGCACTCGGTAGCCACGTCAACTACCGAAGCCGAATACATGGGCTGCGGAAGTTGCTTGCACCCAAATCCTTTGGGCGAGACAGGCAGCTAAGAGACTATGACGTCATTCGGAATGAAGTGCCCAATCTTCTGCGACGATTGCAGTGCTATTGCAATCACTCGGAATCATGTTCTTCACACGAGATGCAAGCACGTGGACATCGGACATCACTTCATTCGTGACCATGTCGAAAAGAAGGATATCGAGAATGGAAAAGATCCATCTTCGACAAACAAAGGGCGATATACCGACCAAGCCTCTAGGCGAATCCAGTTCGAGAACTTTCAGTAGAGCTAGGTCTGCTGGACCCTACTGACCCCAGTCAGTAATAAGGTTTCAGGAGAGGAACATTCCAGTGAGGGGGAATGATCACTCTCGATGCGAGTAAGTTCGATGCACGTAGAGATTCGGAAAACCATCTACACGAGGTATCAGCTGACTACTATGTTCAGCTGACAGGTTTGCGTATCTCTACTCTATAGTATCTAATGTAACAATGATAAGCATTTATTATGGAGATTCAGCATGATTTAAATATCTCTTAGTTTGTCATTTATTGATAACAGATTACATTTAATACACGACATTCTATGCACAACTTTCTTTGAACTACGTGCGCATTAAATGCATGTCTTATCATAGTTACTCTTTAGGCATGTTTACAACTTGCATTGACTTAGACGGCTTTTGTGATCATTACCTTTTATAATACGAATCTTAACCGTCCATCTCATAAAGTAGGTTTAAACTCGGCCTTAGATCGATAAGCTGTTCATCTTCTAGATATGTACATATTTCGATCAAATCTTAAGAACCGCCATATTCGCACTTAACATTTCGATCATATCTTACCTTCGAAAAATCCGAGAATACCTTTGTGCAAAAACCCTCATTTGCTTACTTTCACCTCGATCAAATTCTCGTATGCCTACATGAAGTTACTTATGTGTTGATCATTATTGATTAGTATCATATATAAAAATGTTTTATTTAAAAATCGATACTGATAACAACTTCGTGTAACAGGTACAATGGCGGAAACCAATATCTCTATGATATCTCCAGCGGAAAGGCAGAACATTCTGGAGAAGGATCGCGTGTGGTTTGAACCCACCATGGATTTCTATTCATGCGATCTGGAGTACATGGACGATATATTCTCAGCTCTGCGCGAGTCAGGGCTGGAGAAATTTCTGTCTAGGAGGCCTTCGTTCTTCCTCCCGAGACAGGGTTGCAGAGCTGTACTTGAATTCAGACGCAGTGTCTGGAGACATAGTGGCGAGATTTGTTGCCCATTCTATCCAAAACGCCACTACGGAGCTGAAGCAGATGTCCATCAAAGATGCTTTGAAGCGGAGCTTTGATCTACCCTCCGAAGGAATTAGTACAGTTGGGTACAGAGACGACCGAGTTGATGAATATCTTACCGTCTTCTGTGGAAAGCCCACTACTTTCAGAGCTGCTTTTCCGAAGAACAGCATGTTGCCTCAGTTCAGGGCACTTGCTTATATAGTGACGCAACTGCGACAAGCCAAGCAAGGTCGTTTGACCAAGTGTCGAGGCCTAAGATTCGAGATGATGATGGCCATATACGGCCAGAGCCAAGATTAATTGGACGGAGTTCTCCGAGAATTCATGGCTCGAGTCCGCTAAGTTCGACAAGGCATCGAACATGCTCGAGCGCAAAGGGCAAATTGCTGTATGGACTCAAACTGTCCATCATGATCGAAGATTTATGTGGATCTGAGCCTATCACCTGCAGTGACAAGGAGTACTTCAATGTGAAGAAGGTCGGATTTCACAACAAGACAAAGAAGCGCTTCGGCGGATAGGGTCGGGACCCTCGGCAGTCTCTCCGCAATCAAAGCCTCAGCAGGCTACGCCTACAAAGAAAAGAACCCCTCCCGCTAAAACTCCTAAGGCACCGGCAAAGAAACTGAAGAAAGCCGTTGAGGTGCCAGCTATTGAGGAGGTTCCCGAAGTGCCTGCTGAACAGGCTCCACGAGAGGACTACTCGGCCCTGCGGTTGGTTGATGAGTCAGAGTCTTACGAGAAGACTCGGTCGGTGGAGAAGATTGTCTCCACTGAAAGAAACCAAGGGGATGCTTCTGAAGCTCAGAGCGCAGATATTCAGCGCCTAGACAGCCCCCTTTCTGTCCCTCCACTCATATCAGTCCCTCCAACTGAAGAGCAGACTTCACACATAGACTTGGAGTCTGAGACTACATATGAAGGTGAATCCATCGGGATGGAAGCTTCAATGATCTTATCTCGAGCCTCCCGTGAGATCCTTCAACGAACCGGAGCTTGCTGATCATTCAGACTTGATGATCATTGCCAAATCAGCAAGGCTCCACATGCTTCTTCGCTTTCAGGAGTGGCCGCATCTACTTCGCCTTGTTCTCCACTACTCCTGTCAGCAACTCCATGAAGAAGAGATGAAGTTGAGGCAGCAAATAGGCTACTCAGAGCCTGCTGACCTCAGCACCATGGAGAATCTGAGGGCCGCTATGCTTGCGATGATACATGACAAACAAGCAGAAGGCTCAGCACCCTCAGATGGGTCAGATCATGACGACCAGGACCCACCCAAGGATTCGGACCCGACAACGGCCGATAAGGGATCACTCCAGGACAAGGATACACATGCTGAAATTCCTGATATTCCTCTCGGTATCCTTGGTCCTGAGAAGTCCAAGGCTGGTGCTTCGTCCTCAGCAGAGCCCGCTCAGCTCTTGCTTGCGATCGACTTTCGAGCAAAGCACCCGGCCCGGACCGCAAAGAGATCTCGATCAGTGGCAAAAGCCTTAACTGCTCAAGGGATCAAAAATCGAGATCTTGCGAAGGCTATCCATAGGACATGGAAGCAGACTGCTCAAGCCACGACTAAAGAACTTCAGGGGCTGAAGTCTTCTATCTCTCCATCAGCCGCCCCTGATGTTTCTGCGCTTATTTTAGAAGCGTTGGCTCAGCAGCAAGTCCAATTCGAAGCTCAGCTCAAGATCTTTCAGGAGAGCCAAGCCAAGCTACTTGATGAATTTTTGGCTTCTAAAGCGGCTCATACTGACGCTATCACTCGAACAATCCGAGGCAGCTGCACAAAGACTTGAGAATATCCAAGCGGCCTTGGAAGACAAGATCACCGAGAAGCCTGAATGATGTAAAGGCTGCGCTTGAACTCTCTTACAAGCAATTTGATGAAGTTCTAACTTTTGAGAGGAACGAGCTGCATGAGGCTCGACGGACATCCACAATCAAATTCGATCACTTCATCAACCTCCTTCAACGGACCTTCGAACACAATACTTATCCCTACCCCCATGCAATTGATGATGCCAAAAAGGGGGAAAGTAGAAGAGGGAAGAGTATTGAGCCGACCAAAGGCAAGAAACAGAGTCGAGAAGCGACCCCCACCAAAAGTCCAAAATCTAAGGGGGAAGCTACACTGAAGTCATCCCAGACTCAGACTCAGACTCAGAAGGGTGAGGCCCAGGGTGTCCCAGCTGCGAGCACAGCTGCGACCGGCCCAAGTGGCTCAGGATCCCAGGCTACTCATGCAACCCAGACTCCCATTGATATCATCAAGGAGGTTGCGAGTATGCTTGAACGAAAGAGGACTCGGAGGACTCGAGATGATGATGAAGAAGTCCCTCTACCTCCACTGTTCAAGGCAAAGGTAAGAAAATTCCGAAACTCCCGACCCCTCCGAAGCAAAGAAACCCAAGAGATACATCTCAGCTGAGGAGGAGGCTCAGATTGCCGCTGATGAGAAGCTGGCAAGGGAGATCGCCGATGCTGAAGCTGCCAACAAACCAAAGTCTAAGCCTGCTAAAGGAAAGACTAAGGCACCAGCACGCGGTGGAAAAAAGAAGGCGCCTGCTAGATTGCCTCCCAGAAAACTCAGAATTGAAGATGATGAAGATAGGGAGAGGCAACAGCAAAAAAGGCATGGCGAGCAAAGAAGGTACATCCAAAACCAAATCCGGTACCTCTGCCGACTCCCGAACAAGCTCCTCAGAAGCCTCAAGAGCAAGATGCAAAAATTGAAGAAATCTTCGCTCAGATGGATAGATATCTCTACACATGAGAGGAAGCTAGACAAATAGTGGCTGTCAGGCAGAGGATACATTTGGCAGACCTTGAGGCACTCAAAAAGCGTACTGAACAAGAGGCCAGGCTGAGAGTTCCTTCGAAAGCTGACATTCCTTATCGATACAGAAGGTTCAGGAAGCCAAACGATCTGAAAACACATAGATGGCCGAGATCAGACGAATGGATGCCTATTCAGTTCAATCAGAGATGGGAATCGGCCAAGATAGAGTTTATCAAGAGAAATTATTTACGGCGATTACGGCTCGAAATGTCTAAGGCCGATGCCTATGTCGAGTGGATGACCATTCCGAACCCGATCTTTACCCATATATGCACGAGCAAGATGGCGAAGGGGTAGTAGTAAGCGTTCCTGAAGCAAGGATCATTCCTCCACCTAGAAGACAAGACGACTCAGTACATCTCGGAATGATTGAACAAGAAGTGAAGAATGCTGCGTTGAACAGAGGTTTAGAACAAGATGAACCAGCAGACTTTACCGAATACCTGAAGCTAAGGAAGAACAGGTTCAGAATGTATGGAGTCCCACTGCCTGAAGATAAATCCCAAGGTTTCATGAATAGGATTCAGCAGTTTAAGGGTTCTCCTTCTTAGTTCTCCTTTTAGCTTAGCAAGATTTGTAATGTCTTGAACCCGTTTATCATATATATACAAATCTTCTTTTGGCTCGACAACTACTTGTTGTCTAAATAGCCGTGTTTGCTTTATGCTTTAACACTCGAGAATCATGAAGTGATTCTCGACACACACTCACTTCGTTTATTTACTTGTCGAGTTTTGCTCGGTTAGATTTCGATAGACTAAACTTTCATAGAGTTACTATTTCTCTTAGGGGAAATTGTTGCATGGGGGAAATTATTGTAAAGGGGGAAATTGTTACGCCCTGTCTCCCTCGATAGTCCTAGCACTTACCGGGACAACTCCACCGATCCTACTTGTAATATTTGTAAGGAGCTCTGTTTCGAGTAAGTTAGTGTTTAGCATAGTTGATAGGACATAGATGATAGGTTTTGGCATCATCAAATAGGGGGAAATTGTTGGGTGATGATTCCATCCTCAGGCTTTGTTTCACTCGGTGGGAAATGATTCGGTCTTAGACAGCGATCTTAAGCTCGGTAGCCTTGTGCTCTGTACTTGTCCGAAGATTTGAAGATCCCAAAACCCTATCGGAATGATGAACCATTCCCTTGTATACGTTTTATCTACGAGGTTTCGGACTCGGTAGACACTGCTCTCGGTCAAGGCGCTCGGTAGCTTATGCGCCTCGGCACCGGTGTAGAAGACTCGGTAATCTTGGACTCGGCGGGAGCAAGATATGCGAGAGAGTCGTCGAGCCCGGACTCGGCGAGAGTAGTTCATTGAACTCGGAGCTGATCTTGATAGACTTATCTCGGCGATCTATCTACCGAATACGAGGTCGGACTCGACAACGGCGGATAGTCTTCGGGGCTGTCGGGAATCTTTTGAAAGACAATCGGCATTGTCGTATACGAGGAAGAGAGAAGTCGGCTTCAGTTTATCTCGAAGTTTGTCTTTGTCTCAACCACTCCATCCACCTCTACGAATGACAAGCATACACGTGTCTTCTCACTGCTAAAGCTACGATCAACCTTTTGCCTAAAAAAAGTGGGAAAGTACATTCATTACCTACACCAAAAGAGCCGTTTGCTACCAAAAAGAGAGAGAGAGAAGAAGATCGTCTCCAACGGATCTATTTCAATCTCTGCTCTATAAATAGAGGGATCATTCAAGATTTGAAAAGAACCAAGACGGCAAGAACACAAGAGAGCGCGAAAAAGAGCGAATTCCAAAGAACAAAGTCTTAGCAAGAACTCGAAGAACAATCTCCGGCGAAAGACTACATTCTAGCTCATAGGGAATCAAGCTAAACCGACATATAAAGCCTCTAGTATCCAATCGACGTTACACAAACTTATAGCTTACCTTCAGCTGTTCGTCGATCTAGAAGCTACTCTCTCATATTCCCTATCCCTCTAACCCTAAGCTCAACTGTTCTTATCCATAGCTTAGACGAAGGAGTTCACATTTGAACCCAATCCTTATTGTATAAGGACTCCTTCACTTGTTGGAGAAGTTTGTCAAACACTTTAAGTTTGATAGTGTTGTAAGCTGAGACTTGGATCAGTATAAAAACCAAGACGTGGCTTTGCCCAGTGTGCAAGCTGACTTAGACTAACTCAGGATAATAAATAGCCTCCTGATCATTTGGGACAGTGGACGTAGGATTTGAGCGATATCCGAACCACTTTAAAAATCCCGTGTCTCTTCTTGCTTTCTTAAGCGTTGCATTGATTTTACTATTCATCCTGAACATCATATTTAAAATCAATCAACTGTCTCAGGCTATCTTGAACTTTTAATCTGCGAAGCGAGACTTAAAACGTTTTCTCACAAAAACCGATTTGGGCCTACACTATTCCGCGCACCGAACTCTTACGTAGATACCGAATTCTAACCTAGTCAATTAGCGGGATCTCGCTGAGTCGGTACTCTTAGCCTTTAACTCGATTTAGAACGTTTATGCAGTCTCGTTTGAACCCGTTTGGTCGAGACACCATCCTGAATAGGGACTGTTCGAGTTCGAAGTTGAGAAATCGAATCGGGTGTATTCACCCCCCCCTCTACACGACCGTACACTCGGGACCAACAAGCATCCCATAGTTCTTTAGCGGTTTTGCATTCCCGAACCCTGCCAAGATAAGAATCGCTAAGAGTGGTTAGTATGGCATTCCTGGCGACTCGGCCTAGATTGTGAAGCTTCTTCTCTTCGGGAGTGAAGAGACTTGTCTTTAGGGATCTTCTTCCCGGTCACCATTCCTCCTCCTTCATCTTGAGTTACAACACTATCGATCATGGGAACGATAGGTCCATCTTCAAGCACTTCGATCATGCTTGTCATGGAGGGATGTCGGATGTGCTTCCATTCGACTCGCCACACTCCATAATTCTCCACCGAGAACATGGGTACCATTCTTATACACGACATATCAGCCATAAAGAATAATGATATGAATGTAGAGTGATATGCGGTGAAAAACGTTTTCCTCACGGATCCGTTCGAATAGACCGGTCTCAAAGTGACAAGAGTCTTAAGGAACCCCCGCTTCGATACCAATTGTTGGTCCCGAGAGTGAGTTCAGGTGTAGAGGGGGGGGTGAATACACCTGAATCCAAATTTCTCAACTTCGAACACGAACAGTCCTATTCGGGGAAGATGCCGTCCTGAAATGATTCGGCGGACCTGACAACCGTTTCCGAATCGTGTTAAAGGCTAAAAGTCGACTCGGCCGAGATCCGCTAACCGACTAGGTCGGAATTCGGTATCGATCAGCAAGAGTTCAGTGCGCGGAATAGTGTAGGCCCAAATCAGTTTTTATGAGAAAACGTTTTAAGTCTCAGTTCAGTAGATAAGAAGTTCAGTATACTGAGACAATTAATTGATTTTAAATACGATGTTCAGTATGCACAGTAAAATCAATGTAACAGTAAAAGAACGTAAGTAAATGACATAGAGATTTTTAAAGTGGTTCGGATATCAACAATCCTACGTCCACTGTCCCGATAGATCAGGAGGCTATTTATGATACTGAGTTAGTCTCGGTCGGCTTGTGCACGGTGACAAAGCCGTGGCTTGGGGATTATCTTGAGCAAGTCCCGGTTACACTTCTATCAAACTTAAAGTGTTTGACAAACTTCTCCAACAGTGAAGGAGTCCTTATACAATAAGGATTGGGTTCAAAAGTGAACTCCTTCGTCTAAGCTATGGATATATCGGTTGAGCTTAGGGTTAGAGGGATGGGAACAAGAATGTAGCTTCTAGAGCGACGAACAGCTGAGGTTTAGCTATAAGTTCGTGTTACGTCGCTTGGATACTAGATACTTTGTTGACGGTTCAGCTTGGTTCCCTTATGAGCTTAAAGGTAGTCTTTCGCCGGAGATAACTCTTTCGATTCTTGCGGAAGACTTAGGCTATTGGAATTCGCTCGTTTGAAAGTTCGTGTGTGTGTTCGTTTCTTCGTTAGCTCATGAACTCTCTCTCTGTGTTTTTTCAAATCTTGAATGATCCCTCTATTTATAGAGAAGAGATTGAGAAAGATCCGTTGGAGATGATCTTCTTCTTTCTCTCTCTTTTTGGTAACAAACGGCTCTTTTGGCGTAGGTAACAGTGCCTTTTCCTCCTTTTTAGGAAAGTGTTGACTTGCAGCTTTAGTAGGTAGGATGACACGTGCATGTTTGTCATTTGTCGAGGCAATAGAGCGGTTGAGACAGCACCGACTTCGAGACAAGCTGAAGCTGACTTCTCTCATCCTCGTATATGATAATGCTGATTGTCTTTCATAAGATTCTGACAGTCCTGAAGACTATCTGCCGATGCTGAGTCTGACCTTGTATTCAGTAGATAGACAGCTGAGATAAGTCTACTGAAGATCAGCTCTTAGTCCAGTGAACTACTCCTGCTGAGTTCAGTTCGACTGACTCTCTCAGTATACTGCTCCTGCCGAGTTCAGTATCACTGAGTCTTCTACACTGGTGCTGAGGCAAATAAGCTACTGAGCGCCTTGACCAGAGCAGAGTGTCTACTGAGTCTGAAACCTCAGAGACAAACAACATATACAACGGAATGGTTCACCAATCAGATAGGGTTTTGGGATCTTCAAATCTTCTCAACGGTTCGAAGTACATAAGGCTCCGAGCTTGGTTCAGTATAGAAGATAGAATCATTTCCCACTGAGTGAAACAGTGCTGAGGATAGAATCATCACCCAACATACTCTTTTAAGACATTCTGATCTTGATTATGTGTTACCTGATCATATTTTTTCAGAATTAAAGGCAGAAGAGTTTAAGTTCGGTCTACCGCAGAGGAAGCAGAGAGCTGAAGCTGACACCCAGATTGATCATGCCTTCAAGGCATCAGTCAGCACACCGGCTCCAAAGTCCAGCAAAGCTGAACCTTCAACATGTGCAGTACAAGAAGGGAGCTTAGTTGAACGATACACGCTTCTTGCGCTCAAGTATCAGAAGGAGAAGGATCGACACAAGAAATTATCTAGAACCGTCAGAGACTCTAAGAGTAAGTCTGATTTCTCACCAAAGCGCAATCCTAACTCACAAACTGCTGAATGTAGGAAATAGGAGGACTCTCCTCAACAGTCGAAAGACACTGACAGCAGAGAGAGCAGAGTCACCACCTATTATAACTGCAAGAAGCCATGACACTATCAGTATGATTGTCCTAAGCTCAGCATAACTGAAAGAGCTGCGAGAAAAGCTCGAAGGGAGAAGTTCATCAAGAAGCGACAAGCATATATTGCTGGTGAACTCTCAGACAACTCAGATGAAGTCGACACCATCATGGATTCATCCGATGATGAAGCTACCGTCATGGCACAAAAGCTTGAAGATGAAACAGAGGAGTGTCTGATGGCAGGAGAAGAGGATGAGGTAAACTCTCCAGAACCTTCTAACCTTCCTTCACACTGCACACAAGACACAATCTCTGGTGCATACGAGAATCTTAACGCCACGATCGCTTACGAAGAACTATTGGATGAACAGATTCATATAAGTCAGCAGCTCAAGCAAGACTCTACAGGAGATGGATGTCCTGAAAGCTGAAAATTAGAGACTTTTTCAGGAAACTCAAGTTGCTACTGAGTCGGAAGGACTTGTTGTGAGACTCAGGGAGGAGATTAATTCTCTGATGATCAAATCTCAATAGCAAGAAGGTCTTATTTCAGTATTGACCAAAGACTTGACTTAGAAAGACACTGAATTGAGCTTGTTGAACCAGAAGTTCTCAGAACTTCAGACCGAGCACGAGACTCTCAAGAAAAGTGATGATGTCTGGAGGAACCTGATGATAAAGCGGTATATGGGAGCTGAAAAGAATCTCGAGGCAATGTTGGATAACAACAAGCCAAAGTTCTGCAAGGAAGGACTCGGGTTCAGCCACGAAATCTAATCATCTGCTCCCACACGCCCAGAAAATCGGCTGACTGATATGTTTGTTCAAGGCGAGACAATGAATGTTGAATCATACAACTCCGCAGCAAAGAAAAAAAAAAAAGATAATGGCACCTCATCCCACCTATCAGAGGTCTGACCATAAGCTCAGCTCAAAATCACCCCAGCTCAAGAAAGGGGGAACCAACAAAGTAAGATGGGTTGATCAGTATGGACCGCCACAGCTGACGTATTCAGCTCAGTATGGGTCATATTACTATGATCCTAATGTCAGAAGGGGTCATAAGGTCAGAAGAAGAAGAAAGCCGTTCAGAAGGCTAAGGTCAGCAGTCCACCAACTCAGAAGATCAGGACTCCTGAACCTAAGAAGCCTCAGAAGTCAACTTCACCTAGCTCAGCGGTGAAACATGTTGGCAAAAGTGGAAAGAAGTTATCTGAAACCACCAGGGTTGTAAGACAAATTTGGGTTACCAAAACTAACACTTAAGGACCCAAATCAAAAATAAGGGGTACCTGACTATAATTTATGTTTTACATATGCACAAGGACCCATGGTACGTGGACAGTGGATGCTCAAGACATATGACGTACCAAAAGAGTCTCCTGAAGAATTATATCAATGAAGAAGGACCCCGAATAGAGTTTGGAGACAACACAAAAGGCTACACCAGAGGCTATGGAACACTCAGCCTTGGAACTGCCACCATTCCAAGAGTATCTTATGTTGAAGGACTTCAGCATAATCTTCTCTCTGTTGATCAATTTTGTAACAACTCCAATAGAGTGATTTTTTATGCTGGTTTCTGTGATGTTCTTGACAAATCAGAAGGGAAAATAGTGTTATCAGGTTTGCGCAAAAAGAATATATACATTGCTGATTGGAACTCAGCAGAACCTGAAGCATGCTTGCTAGCAAAGAATGATAACAGAACAGGATGGCTCTGGCACAGAAGACTTAGCCATCTCAACTTCAAAATGCTAAACAAGCTTGCTAGAAACGCTCTAGTCAGAGGACTGCCGAATGAGGTGTTCACCAAAAATACTCAGTGTAAAGCTTGTCTGAAGGGAAAGCAAACAAAGAAAGAAAACCCACCAGTTACATCACCTTCCATTGATGGAATCCTTCAGCTTCTTCACATGGATTTGTTTGGACCAGACGCTCCAGTGACGATCAGAGGCAAGAAGTATGTACTTGTAGTCATTGATGACTACTCGCAGTACACATGGGTTATATTCATTGCCAACAAATTTGACGACAAAACAGAGTTACCTACGCTTCTGAAAAAGCTCAATGTCGAGAAGGACATTAAGATCAGAAAAATATGTTCAGACAGAGGAACTGAGTTCCTGAATGCGATGGTAAAAGAGTTCTGCGAAATTGAAGGAATAGAACATAAGACGTCTGCTGCACGCACGCCTCAACAAAATGGGGATTGCTGAGAGGAAAAATAGAACGCTCAAAGAAGCAGCAAGAACCCTGCTCGGAGATTCAGGACTCCCATCAAAATTTTGGGCAGAAGCTACTGATATTGCATGTTATACTCAAAACAGATCTTTACTGACAAAGTAACATCAGAAGACGCCATATGAACTATGGAACGACATGAAGCCTCTCCTAACTCATTTCCATATTTTTGGGTGTTCGTGCTTTATCCACAATAATGGAAAGGATCAGTTAAAGACTTTTGATAGCAAGTCAGACCAGCGAGTCTTCTTAGGATACTCCGCCATATGAATTATGGAACGACAGGAAGCCTCTCATATCTCATTTCCATATTTTTGGGTGTTCATGCTTTATCCACAATAATGGAAAGGATCAGTTAAAGACTTTTGATAGCAAGTCGGACCAGGGAGTCTTCTTAGGATACTCCCGGGTCAGCAAAGCTTTCAGAGTTTTTAACTACCAGACCTTTTGCGTGGAGGAAAGTCCTCATGTTGTTTTTAATGAGTTTGCTACTGAGAATAAGAGCAGAAACTCACATTCAAAGTCTGAGGACATCAGAAGAGCTACAATATCTGAGCTTAAAAGAAAATGTTGAAAAGATCCAACATTGCTGGGATGATGATTCAGAAGAAGAAAATGAAGTCACCACTACTGAGTCACATCCAGCAACGAATGTAGCTGAACATATTGATTGTACTGAACAGAATCAATCAGAGGTAACTCAGGTCGATGAAGAAACCCCAGTGGTAACAAAGACCTCTATTGAGTATAATAATTCAGGGGGAACAAGTAATCTTCACGATCTTAATGCCCCTGAACCTGGAAACTGAGTAGATCCTAACTCTGTTAATGAATTGCTACAATCTCATAACAGTACTACTGAAATGCCCTAACACTCCAACTGTTACTGCAGATGTCATTTCAGAAGACGAATCTAGACAAAGAAGGTCTTGGTTAGATGCTCATACTCCTGATCTTATCATAGGTGATCCTTCAGCAAGCGTCAAAACAAGGTAAAATCTATGCTTAGGATAAAGCGCTCTGTACTCATGTTTCCTATCTAGTGAAGAGCTTCAATCCATCGAAGAAGCACTGGCCGATGCTGACTGGATCATAGCTACGCAAGAAAAGCTCAACCAGATCATCAGAAACGAAGTGTGGGAGCTTGTTGACAGACCCCGACATCAACACGTGATCGGAACAAATGGGTCTTCAAGAACAAGTGCGATGAAAATAACGTTATAGTAAGGAACAAAGCTCGACTCGTTGCGAAGGGCTACTGTCAAGCCGAATAGATAGATTTCGCCGTAATATTTGCTCCAATTACAAGACTAGAGGTCATCAGATTATTCCTTGTCTACGCAACACATCAACGATTCAGAGTTTATCAAATGGGTGTAAAGTCTGCATTCCTGAATGGCGTTCTGAAAGAAGAAGTCTATGTGGAACAACCGCCCGGCTTTCAACAGGGACATCAGGTGTATAGACTCAGAAAAGCTCTGTACGGGTTAAAACAAGCACTCATGGCTTGGTATGATACCCTGTTTGAGTTTCTTCTTCAGAAGGGTTTTCGGAAGGGCACCGTAGATCCCACTCTATTCAGCATTCGTTTAGGTTTTCAGAAGGGCACCGTAGATCCGACTCTATTCAACATTTTACTTGTGCAGATCTATGTGGATGACATAATCTTCGGTTCAAAGAATGTCATCATGTATCAGCAGTTTGAGAAAATGATGAAGGAAAAATTCGATGTTGGTCCCGAGATAAACGTTCAGGTGTAGGAGGTGGGGGGGTAAATATACCTAAAAACTTTCTCAACTTAAAACGCGAACAGTCCCTTTCAGGAAGATATCGTACTGAACAGGTTCAGTAGACCTGATAAGCTGTTCTGAATCGCGTGGCAGAGTGACTGACTTCACTGAGGCCTGCAAGCTGACTTAGGTCAGAATTCAGTACCGTTCAGCTGAAGTTCAGTAGAGTGCGGAAATGTGTAGGCCCAAATTCAGTTGAGTTAGAAAATGTTTTTAAGAAAACTGTTTCAGTATATTAGTGCAATCTTTTAAGCTTTGCTGAAACACAGTTGAATGATTTGAAAGATATTTTCAGTATGAACAGTAATCAATGCAACAGTAAAAATAGAGCACACAAAACACAAGCTATTTTAAAGTGGTTCGGATACAACAATCCTACGTCTAATGTCCCGAAAAGATCAGGAGTCTATTTTATTATACTGAGTTAGTCTCAGTCGGTTTGTGCACTAGACAAACACTGGTCTTGAGATTTATACTGAGCAAGTCTGAGTTTACAAGGTATCAAACTTAAGTGTTTGACAAACTCTCCAACTATGAAGGAGTTCTTTACAATAAAGAACAGTTCAAGGATGAACTCCTTCGTTCTAAGCTACAGATATAGTCTGCTCAGCTTAGGTTAAAGGGAAGGGAATGAGAAAGTGGGTTCTAGAGCGACGAACGGTTAAGTATAAACTCTGGGTTCGTATTCAGTCGCTTGGATACTAGAGGCTTATGATCTGATTCAGCTTGGTTCCCTTTGAGCAAGTATGTCACCTTTCGCTTGGAATAACTCTTTGAAGTTCTTGCGGAAAGCTTTAAGTCGATTATGAGTTGCTCGTAAATGCTCGTGTGTTCTTCATTTTTAGGTGAGCTTCGATTTGAAATCTTCCATCTATTTATAGATGAGAGATATGGAAAGATCCATTGGAGACGACGATCCATGTGTCTCCCTCTTTTGGGTAGCTAACGGCTCTTTCAAAGTATGGTGACAGAGTCCTTTCCCTCCATTTCCGGAAAGATGTTGACTTGCAGCTTTAATCAGAAAGTAGACAGTTGGTTGCTTGTCATTGGTCAAGACTCAAGAAAGTAGGTGAGACAAACGGACTTCAAGGTAGATTCGAAGCTAACTTCTCGATACCTCGTATGACTCGCTCGATTTGACTTGTGAGATCTCTAACGGTCGAAGAAGCATCGGCCGTTATCGAGTCGATCTATGTTCAGTAGCATACTCTTGCAGAGTTCAGCTCTACTGAAGATCAACTCTGAGTTCAGTGAACTACTCCTGCTGAGTTCAGTTCCACTGACTCCTTTCAGTATACTGCTCCTGCTGAGTCCAGTACTACTGAGTCTTCTTCTCATGGTACTGAGGCTGATAATCTGTTGAAGAATCAGAGGACAGAACTGAACACCTGAACCATGAAGAAAGAATGTCTACTAAGTCTGAAACTCTCAGAGACAGAACAAACAAATACAACTGAATGGTTCATCAGTCAAAGTAGGGTTTTCGGATCTTTCAAATCTACTGAGCACTAGGCTACTAAATCATCTCCCAACATTCGAGATGTCAATGATGGGAGAGATGAACTATTTTCTTGGATTCCAAGTCAAACAATTAGAAAAGGGAACGTTCATCAATCAAGGCAAATACACTCGAGACCTCATGAAAAAGTTCGGTTGCGGATCCAGCAAACCGTCAAGATCCCAATGAACATGAATATGAAGATAGATCTTAACAAAGAGGAAGTATCAGTAGATCATACTGAATTTCATGCTATTATTGGTTCATTATTGTATCTTACTACTAGTAGACCTGACATAACTTATGTTGTAGGTGTCTGCGCTCGATTGCAGGCGAATCCTAAGCAGAGCCACATGGACTCAACAAAGAAGATTCTCCACTATCTCAGAGGAACACCTTACATGGGGTTATGGTATCCAACAGATGATAATATTGAACTAACTGGTTACTCTGATGCTGATTACGCAGGTTGCAGGATTGACCGAAAATCAACTTCAGGAACTTGTCAGTTCCTTGGCAGTAAGTTCATTTCATGGTTCTCCAAGAAGCAGCATTCAGTAGCAACGTCAACTACTGAAGTTGAATACATGGTTGTCGGAAGTTGTTGCGCCCAAATCCTTTGGCTGAGACAACAGGTACGAGACTATGAGGTCGTACAGAATGAAGTGTCGATTTACTACAACAGTACCAGTGCTATTGCAATTACTCACAACCTTGTTCTACACACAAGATGCAAGCACGTGGACATCAGACACCACTTCGTTCGCGACCATGTCGAAAAGAAGCCAACCACGTTCAGAGCTGCATTCCCCAAGAGCAGCATGCTTCCGCAGTTCAGAGCCTTAGCCTATACTGTAACGCAGGTTCTGACGAGCCAGGCCGGCTCACTCGATCAGGTTTCTTGGCTTAAACTTCAGATGATGTTGGCCATATTTGATAGAGCACAAATCAATTGGGCTGAAGTGTTCATCAAGGAGTTTCAGGTGCAGGCGGCGAAGTTTGATAGGTCAGCTCGCAGACTAAGTTGTCCATCATGATAGAAGACTTATGTGGATTTGATCCTGTCACTTATGCTGACAATGAGTATTTCAACACCAAAAAGAATAGATTCCACAACCGCGCCAGTGCTCTTCACCAGATTGGCGTCGGTGCCGAAGAGGGTAAGGGCAAGAGGAAAGCCCAAAACACTGTAAAGAAGGGTACTACTCCTCAGAAGAAGCAAAAGAAGGCTTCTGAGACAGCAGTAGTAGCACCCAGCACTTTCAGACTCAGAGATGAAGAGACTGAGTCAGTAGAGAAAGCTCATTCTGCTGAGAAGCCTGATTCAGACAAGGCAGCTCACTCAGCAAACAGAGCAGACTCAGTGGAACATAGGACTGCGCCTGAGCATATTTCTACTCCTACACCCCTCTCTCCACTCAACGTCGCTCCACTCAGCATACATCCATCAGCTGAGAAACATCAATCTCCAATAAATTTAGAGGAGATGGAGACTAATACTGAAGCCGGGGATCTTAGGTTTGATATTCCACTACTTCAATTCAGAGCAACCGAAGAGATCTCAGAAGCAATTCCTGAAATCTCCAGTCACTCAGACCTAGTAGATATAGCCACTAAGGCTAGGCTTCAGAAGATGTACAGATTCCAGGACTGGATCACTCTAGAACGTCTGATCCGTTTCCTCTCCTCGGAACTTCTGAATTCCGACGAGCTACAACTTCGTCAGCAAATAGGCTATTCTGAGCCTGCTGACATTAGCTCAGTCGATGATCTTAGGGCGGCTATGTTAGCCTTGCTTGAAGACAGATATCCTTCAGCAGCCGTCCCTACTGCCGGGTCCTCAGGTCCCTCGAGCCTTGACGACCAGGACCCACCCAGTGATGCAGGCCCTGAGAAGCCTGCTGAGGGTTCTCAATAGGTGAAGGAGGGAGCTCAACCGTCAGATGAGCAACATATCAGCTCTCCTCCTCCTCCTAGTTTGGCCGCCACAGGCACCTCTGAGCCTGCTGATCCAGAACAGCTGCTGCTGGGGTGAGCTTATGAGGTCGGCTTCATTGCCAAATGCCGGAAGTCGAGGTCACTGGCCAAAGCACTTCTAAAGCAGGGGACTCAGAATCGTCTCCTTGCAAGAAATGTGCCCAATATTTGGAGCAAGGCCACTAAAGCTCAGTGCGAGGAACTCAGGGGATTGGAAATTGCAGTTCAGAATATCTCTTCACCTCCCATCCCTGACTTCACATCTATTCTCAAAAATACTCTATCCACACAGAAAGCTGACTTCGACGCTCAGCAAGCATCGGTTTAGGAGCTACTGAAGTCTGCCCACTTATCTCTTCTTGATTCTTTCAAGGCTGTTCAGTCAGAACATCAGAACCAGATCTCAACCCTCACTCAAGCTCATGAACAAAGATTCTCAAGTTTTCAGAAGGAGTGTGAGCGGAAGACCGATGCAAAGCTGAAGAACATAGAAGACCTTGTAGATTCCTCTCACCGGAAGTATGGTGATGATCTAATTACTGAGTGGAACGATCTACATCTCAAGTTTGAAGGTCTTCAAAAGGCCTTAGAGGAGCTTAGAAATTCTTTCCATTCGCTCAACTCCAAGGTAGTTCCTCTTCCCACCCCGCACATATTGGTTGATGCCAAAAAGGGGGAAATGGCTGAGAGACAAATCGCTCTGATACAACAAACTAAGAGTGATAAGCCTAAGGGGGAAGATCAAGGAACAAAGGGTTATAGCCCAGGGTGTCTCAGCAGAAGATGTAAGAGTTGAGACAGGCCCAAGTGGCTCAGATCCCAAGACGGCAGCAGAAACTGGCATGTCTGAACCCTCTCAGAAGATCATAGAGGATGTGACCAAGTTTCTGGAGGAGTCTGATGATGAAGACTCAGCTCCTCTGCCTCCTAAACCCAAATCCCTTAAAAGGGAAGAAAGTTCTTAAAGTTCCAACTCCTAAACCCAAATCCCTTAAAAGATACATCAGCCCAGCAGAGCAGGCACAGATCGATGCAGATGAAAATCTTGCCCGAGAGCTCGCTGAGGCTGAGGCAGCCAACAAACCCAAGAAGGCTCAACAAAGGCAAGAACTAAGGTTCCTGCAAGGAAGCCAATTCAGAGGCCGGTTTCCAGGAAGCTTACCCTCCGTGATGATGCGGATAAAGAACAGGAGAAGGAGAGGGAAGCTGAACAAAAGAAAGCTGAAGAATCTCAGCAAACGAAGAAGAAGTGAGTTGACCCTACAATTGAAGAAATGATCAACTTTAGCATTCGAGCTCTTGACAAAAGAGTTGAATGGAATCAACCAGAAGAGATCAGAAGGCAAGAAACTCTAGCTAAGGAGAAGGCGGCTGAAGAGGCAAGATAAGCTGAAAGACTAAAGCCTAAGCCACTGCCTCCTAAGGACAGGGACATTCCCATTACTTCTAAGTTCTAAAGACGAGGCAAGAAGTCAAATGAGCAGCAAACTCATAGATGGCCTCGTATAGACAAGTGGATCCCTGGGAGAAAAATCAGAGATGGGACCAGATCAAAGCTAAATTCGTTAAGCGCTTCTATGTCTAGAAGTTTTGGCCTGCCTCAGACAAGGCAGATGCCTTTGGTAAATGGATATACAAATACGATCGTGATGACTATGAAATAGTTTAGAAAGCTCTTGATGAAGGTGTAAAGGTTACTACCCCGGCTTTCAGAACTCTACCCCCTCCGAGGAAAATTGACAGTTCAGTATTCACTGCTGAAATTGTAGCTGATGTGAGGGCGGCAGCATCAATGAATCATCTTGACCAAAAGGACGTAGATGATCTTCCTGAGATTCTCCAGATGAGGAAGGACACTTTCAAGCTCTACGAACTCCCCCTGCCAGAGGAAAAATCGAAAGAATTTAAGGTAAGGATCCAGCAGCTCAGAACAAAGAATCAGTAGTTCAGCTTGATAGGTATAGCAGCCTCCTAGTGTAGCAAGTGATGTATCTGTAATCATTTCTTATCATTTATATACATCATTTTTATTTGGCCCAACAATTACTCATTGTCCATATGGCCTGCTGCTGTTTTTATATTAACACTCAGAATCACCTAAGTGATTACTGAATCACACACTCACTGCCTATCTGTGTTTGTCTGTGTTGCTTAGATTGGTTGATGTCTTGTTAAGGAGGAAATTGTTGAGAAAATTCTGTAACTCAACTGTCCTCAGTAGATTAGAGAATTTAAGGTACAACTCCACCGATTCTCCTTGTAACAATAGTAAGGAGTCTGTATCAGATAATTCTTTAGAGTGATTACATAGAGGCTAGATGTTGTCTAGGTTTAAGCATAGACCTTTAGAGATAGGTTTTGACAACATCAAATAGGGGGAAATTGTTGGGAGATGATTCAGCAGTAGATCAGTTGCTTAGTGATTGGTGATTTGGTTGATCCCAAAACACTATGTTGATTGGTGAACCATTCCTTTATATTTGTAACGCCTTCGTCTTTAAGTTCTTCAGGACTCAGTAGACTAGCCTTCGGCATGGTTCCGGCTCAGTAGTTATGTCTGCTATCCTTCAGTAGATTATATGTCGCAGTGCCATGGAGTGAAGATTCAGTAGTGCTGGACTCAGCAGGAGCAAGCATACTGAAAGGTGTTCAGGAGTCAGTAGAACTGGACTCAGCAGGAGCAGTTTACTGAACTTAGAGTCTTGACCTTCAGTAGAGTTGAACTCAGCAGGAGTATACTACTGAACCTTGGGTCAGACTCAGCAACGGTCGGTCAGTTACTTTAACTGATAGTGGACTTCAGAGAGTAAATCAGCAGAGTTGTCTGAGGTAGTACATCAGAGAAGTCAGCTTCAGTAAACCTTGAAGTTTGAACATGTCTCAACTACTTTCTGTACCTCAACCAATGACAAGCAGCCACCTGGAAAAGTATCTGATAAAAGCTGCAAGTTAACCACTTTCCTGAAAAGTTAGTGGACTCTGCGAAAATTTAAAAGAGCCATTAGCTACCAATAGAGTGGCACGTGGACAGTTCGTCTCTAACGGATCTATCCATAGCTCACGTCTATAAATAGAGGGAAAATCAAATTGAAGATATACGAGAACGAAGAGAATACAAATAGAGCAACAAGAAAACAAGAATACAAGCTATACGCGATGAACTTCAGAGCTCAATCTAAGCGTGAAAAGCATTCAACTTGCTCTAAGGGAACACAAGCTTACATAGAACTCAAGCCTCTAGCATCCAAGTGAAGAACATGAACCCAAAGAGATCATTCCTCATTGTTCTTCACTCTAGAAGCCCTTTGTTGGGTGATGATTCTATCCTCAGCATAGTCTTACTCGATGGGAAATGATTCTATCTTCTATACTGAACCATGCTCAGCAGCCTAGTGCTCTGAATGTTGAGAAGATTTGAAGATCCCAAAACCCTATCTGATTGGTGAACCATTCCATTGTAATCGTTATTTGTCTCTGAGGTTTCAGACTCAGTAGACACTCTGTTCTGATCAAGGCACTCAGTAGATTATCTGCCTTAACACCAGAAGTAGAAAACTCGGTATCTTGGACTCGGCGAGAGCAAGATATCGAAAGAGTCGATAGAACCGAACTCGGCGAGAGCGATTCACTGAACTCAGAGCTGATCTTCAGTAGACTTTACTCAGCTATCTACCTACTGAATACGGGATCAGACTCAGCATCGGTAGACAGTCTTCTGAACTGTTAGATACTTTTGAAAAACAATCAGCATTGTCATATACAAGGAAGAGAGAAGTCAGCTTCAGTTTGCCTTGAAGTCTGTGCTGTCTCAACCACTCTATCCGCCTCGACGAATGACAAGAACACACGTGTCTTCTCACCTGCTAAAGCTGCAGTCAAACCTTTACCTAAAAAGGTGGGAAAGCACACTGTTACCTACTTCAAAAGAGCCGTTTGCTACCAAAAGAGAGAGAAAGAAGAAGATCGTCTCCAACGGATCTTTTCCAATCTCTGCTCTATAAATAGAGGGACATTTCAAGAAGAGAAAATGCGCATAAGCTTAAACGACGAAAACATACACAAGCATTCAAACGAGTTAGAACCAGAAAACCCTAAGTCTTCCGCAAGAACTTGAAGATCTATCTCCGGCGAAAGACTACCTTCTCAACTCATAGGGAACCAAGCTAAACTGTTAGAAGAGCCTCTAGTATCCAAATCGACGATACACGAACCTAAAGCTTATTTCAGTTGTTCGTCGATCTAGAAGCTACATTCTCATTCCCTATCCCTCTAACCCTAAGCTCAACCGAATATACTTATAGCTTAGACGAAGGAGTTCATATTTGAACCCAATCCTTATTGTAAAAGGACTCCTTCATAGTTGGAGAAGTTTGTCAAACACTTTAGTTTGATGCCTTTGTAAACTGGGACTTGCTCAGTATAATCCTCAAGCCACAGCTTTGTCCTGTGCACAAGCTGACTGAGACTAACTCAGTATAATAAATAGCCTCCTGAACTTTCGGGACAGTGGACGTAGGATCGATTGATATCCGAACCACTTTAAAAATCTGTGTCTTGTTATTGCTTTCTGATTACTGTTGCATTGATTTTACTGTTCATACTGAAAATCTTCTTTAAAATCATACAACTATCTCAGCATACTAAACTGTCTACTTGCTAAACTGAGACTTGCATAAAACGGTTTTCCACTCAACTGATTAGGGCCTACACTTTTCCGCACCGCTGAACTCTACCTGTTTGATACTGAATTCTGACTCAATCAGCTAGCAGATCTCAGTAGAGTCAGACTCTTTGCGACACACGATTCAGAACAACTATTTGGTCTGCTGAATTATTTCAGTACGGCACTTTCCTGAACAGGACTGTTCGTGTTCGAAGTTGAGAAAATCGAATTCAGGTGTATTCACCCCCCCCCCTCTACACCTGACCGTACACTCGGGACCAACAATTGGTATCAGAGCCGGAGTTCCTTAAGACTCTTGTTATCTTGAAACTGGTCTACTTGAATGGATCCGGAAAATCGTTTTCACTGCATATCACTCTACATTCATATCATTATTTTTATATGGCTGATATGTCAGGGATAAGAATGGTACCCATGTTCTCGGTAGAGAATTATGGAGTATGGCGAGTCAGAATGGAAGCACATCTGACATCCCTCCATGATAGTATGACTGAAGTGCTTGAAGATGGACCTATTGTTCCCATGATCGATAGTATCGTGACTCAGGCCCCAGCTGAAGGAGGAGGAATGGTGACTGGGAAGAAGATCCCTAAAGACAGAAGTCTCTTCACTCCTGAAGAGAAGAAGCTTCACAACTTAGACCGAGTCGCCAGAAATGCCATACTGACCACTCTTAGTGATTCTTATCTTGGCAGGGTTCAGGAATGCAAAACTGCAAAGGAACTCTAGGACGCTCTAGCGCTACTGAGTCGTGGAACTTAGAAGATAAAAGCTAACAAACTGGCGCTGGAACTCCAAAAGCTGGAAAGTCTGTCTCTCATGCCTGGTGACAAAATAGAAGATCTGAACGTCAGATTTACGAATCTGATGAATTCCATCAATGGGCTGGGAAAGACATTCAGCAACCGAGAAATGAATCTCAAGATACTGAGGGCACTGCCGGACGGACACTGGACACCTTTTGCCACCTTATTGCGACATTCTGATTTAGATGTTGTCTCTCCTGACCATATCTTTTCAGAACTTCAGGCGGAAGAGTTTGAGTTCAACAGACCTCAACGAAAGCAAAGAGCTGAAGCTGACAATAAAATTGACCATGCCTTCAAAGAATCAGTCAGCACAGCATCTCCAGCGACAAGCAAGACAACGAGTAAGACTGAACCTTCACTCAATGATCTACAAGAAGGAAGTCTCGCTCAGAAGTACGCATTGCTCGCTGTGAAGTATCAGAAGAAGAAGGAGAGACGCAGAAAATTGACTAAAGCATACCGAGACACAAAAGGTAAGTCAGATTATACTCCAAAACGCACTCCTGACTCACAATCTTCTGAATGTAGAAAGAAGGATGACTCAGCACCATCAAAGGATAGTAAAAGCAAAGAAAAAAGAGTCATCACTTGCTACAACTGCAAAAAGCCAGGACATTATCAATATGATTGTCCTGAGCTCGATAGTTTGCCGAACGCGCAAAGCACGTAAGGCAAGGAGAGAGAAATTCGCCCAGAAGAGACAATCCTATATTGCAGGCGAAATCTCAGACGACTCAGAAGAAGTCGACTCCTTCATGGACTCATCTGACGATGAAGCAGCTTTCATGGCCTTAGAGCATGAAGCTGAAGAAACAACTGAAAAGTGCCGAATGGCAGGAGAAGAGGATGAGGTGCACAAATATCCTTGGTATGTGGACAGTGGATGCTCAAGACATATGACTTACCAAAGGAACCTACTGAAGAATTATATAGCCGAAGAAGGACCCTGAATGAGTTTGGAGATAATGCAAAAGGCTATACAAGAGGATATGGAGCACTCAAGCATTGGAACTCGCCTCGGTTCCTAGAGTATCATATGTTGAAGGACTTCAAACATAATCTTCTCTCTCGTTAGTCAATTCTCGTGATAACTCGAATAGAGTGATTTTTGACACCGGTTTCGTGATGTCATTGATAAATCCACAGGGAAAACAAGTGTTATCGGGTTCGCGTAAAAAGAATATATATGTAGGCCGATCGGAACTCGGCAGAACACGAAGCTTGTCTCGTTGGCGAAGAATGACAACCGTACAGATGGCTTTGGCATAGGAGACTCAGCCACCTCAACTTCAAAACGCTCAACAAACTAGCAAGGAACACTCTAGCAAGAGGACCGCCGAATGAAGTATTCAAAGCAAAGACACTCGGTGTGAAGCATGTCCGAAGGGAAAGCAAACAAGGAATCAAAATCCACTTGTTCCATCTCCTTCCACCGATGGAATCCTTCGGTTGCTACATATGGATTTGTTCGGTCCGGTCTCTCCGGTGACGATCGGAGGAAAGAAATATGCTTTAGTGGTCATCGATGACTACTCGCGCTACACATGGGTCATATTCATTGCCTACAAGTCTGACGTCAAAACAGAGTTACCAACGCTTCTGAAAAAGCTCAGTGTCGAGAAGAACACCAAGATAATCAAAATTCGTTCTGACAGAGGAACTGAGTTCCTTAATTCCATGGTAGAGGAGTTCTCGCAAAACGAAGGAATTGAGCATGAGACATCTGGCCGCGCGCACCCCTCGCAGAACGGGGTTGCTTGAACGAAAGAATCGCACACTCAAAGAAGCAAAGCAAGAACTCTACTCGCGGACTCGGGACTCCCAACCAAATTCGGGGCGAAATAACCGACACCGCATGTTATACTCAGAACCGATCTCTACTGACAAAGCAGCATAAGAGAACACCATATGAACAATGGAACTGCATGAAGCCTTCTTTATCTTATTTCCATATCTTTGGTTGTTCATGCTTTATCCACAATAATGGGAAAGATCAGCTGAAGACTTTTGATAGCAAGTCGGATCAGGGAGTTTTCTTAGGATACTCTCGGGTCAGCAAAGCTTTCAGAGTATTCAACTATCGGACTCTTTGCATGGAGGAAAGCCCTCATGTTGTTTTTAATGAGTTTGCTACTGAAGACAGGAGCAATAACTCTAACTCTAAATCTGAGGACATCAGTAAGCAGCTACAGGATCTAAGCTTAAAAGACAAACCTGAAAAGATCCAGCTATGTTGGGATGATGATTCAGACGAAGAAACTGAAGACAAGTCTACTGAATCTCAACCAGCAGAGCAAGTAGCTGAACAGATTGACTCTCCTGAACAGAGTCAATCCCAGGTAACTCAGGTCGATGAGGAAACCTTAGAGGTAACTGAGACCACTACTGAGAGTAACAACTCAGGGGGAACATCTATTAATGTTCCTGAGCTGAATGCCCCTGAACCTGGAAACTCAGTAGATCACACTCTCATTACTGAATTGCTTCAATCTCAGAATAGTACGACTGAAATTCCTAACTCACCTACTATCTGTGTTGATCAAATTTCAGATGAAGAGCTGAAACATCGTAGATCGTGGCTAGATGCTCACACTCCTGATCTAATCATTGGAGATCCTTCAAAGAAAAGTCGAGACAAGATCCGTTCTCGTCAAGGAGAAAGCACATTATATTCCTGCTTCTTGTCTACTGAAGAGCCTCAGACGATTGAGGATGCACTTAAAGATGCTGACTGGATCATAGCTATGCAGGAGGAGCTGAATCAGTTCACGAGAAACGAAGTTTGGGAGCTTGTTAACAGACCCCGGCATCAACACGTTATTGGAACAAAATGGGTCTTCAAGAACAAGCGAGATGAAAACAACGTCATCGTAAGGAACAAAGCAAGGCTCGTGGCTAAAGGCTACTGTCAAGCTGAGGGAATAGATTTCGATGAGACATTCGCTCCAGTTGCAAGATTGGAGGCAATCAGACTATTCCTAGCCTACGCAACACATCAAAGATTCAGAGTCTATCAAATGGATGTAAAGTCTGCGTTCCTGAACGGCGTACTGAAAGAAGAAGTCTATGTAGAACAACCGCCCGGCTTTCAGCAGGGACATCAGGTTTATAGACTCAGAAAGGCTCTATATGGGTTAAAACAAGCACCCAGGGCTTGGTACGATACCCTGTCAGAGTTTCTTCTTCAGAAAGGTTTTGAGAAAGGCACAGCAGATCGCACGATGTTCAGCATTCGACTGGAAGACGACTTATTACTCGTGCAGATCTATGTAGACGACATTATCTTCGGATCAAAGAACGTCGTCATGTGTCAACAGTTTGAGAAAATGATGAAGGACAAGTTCGAGATGTCAATGATGGGTGAAATGAACTATTTCCTCGGCTTTCAAGTCAAACAATCTAAAAAGGGAACGTTCATTAACCAAGGCAAATACACTCGAGACCTCATCAAAAGATTTGGTTGTACATCCGGCAAACCTATCAAGATCCCGATGAACACGAATATGAAAATTGATCTTGATAAAGAGGGAGTATCAGTAGACCAAACTGAATTTCGTGCAATAATTGGTTCCTTATTATATCTAACTGCTACTCGTCCTGACATAACTTATGCTGTAGGTGTCTGCGCTCGATTTCAGGCAAATCCTAAGTAGAGCCACATGGACTCAGCAAAGAAGATTCTCCGCTACCTCAGAGGCACACCTGACATGGGTTTATGGTATCCAGTGATGATAATATTGAACTAACCGGTTACTACGATGCTGACTATGCAGGATGTAGAATTGACCGAAAATCAACTTCAGGAACTTGTCAGTTCCTAGGCAAGAAGCTGATCTCATGGTTTTCAAAGAAGCAGCACTCAGTAGCCACGTCAACTACTGAAGCCTGAATACATGGCTGCCGGAAGTTGTTGCGCCCAAATCCTTTGGCGAGACAGCAGCTAAGAGACTATGACGTCATTCAGAATGAAGTGCCGATATTCTCGCGACAGTCCCGGTACTATTGCAATCACTCAGAACCCTGTACTACACACGAGATGCAAACACGTGGACATTAGGCATCACTTCATTCGCGACCATGTCGAAAAGAAGGATATCAGAATGGAAAAGATCCATACTGACAAACAAAGGGCTGATATTCTGACCAAACCTCTCGCTGAACCCAGATTCAAAGAACTTTCAGTAGAGCTAGGTCTGCTGGACCCTACCGACCCCGGTCAAGAAGAAGGTTCCGAGGAGAGGATCATTCAAGAAGGGGGTATGATCACTCTCAATGCGAGTAAATTCGATACGTAGAGACGAGAAAACTATCTACAAGAGGTATCAGCTGACTACTATGTTCAGCTGACAGGTTTGCGTATCTCTACTCAGTAGAAACGAATAAAACAGTAATGCATTTATGATGAAGATTCAGCATGCTATTAAATATCCTAAGTTTGTCATTTATTATTAACGGCCTATATTTAATGCACGACATTCCATACACAAGTTTGCTGAACTCTGCACGCATTTAATGCATGTCATCTCATAGTTACTACTTAGGCATATTTACAACTGGCTTTGACTTAGGCGGCATATGTGATCATTACTTCATATATCTTTTAATCTTGACCGTCCATCTCATAAAGCAAGTTTAAACTCTGTCTTTGATCGAAAACCGTTCACCTTCATGTTAGATATATATTTTCGATCATATCTTTAGAAACCGCCATTACCGCACTCAAAATCCTCTGCATCCGAAAATTCTGAGATCATTCCTTGCAATCCTCTCTTGCATATCCTTTCAGAATCTCTCTTTCGGTATGCTTATTACAACTGCTACACGAATTAACCTTTTTTTTTGCAGAATCGCTATACAAACTGTTTTATTTAAATCGATACTGATAAATGCTAGTGTAACAGGTACAATGGCAAGTAAAAATATTATGGTGTCTGCTCCAGTTAACATGCAAGAAATCCTGGACAAGGATCGTGTTTGGTTCGAGCCAACCATGGAGTTCAACGCCTGTGATCTCGATTATATGGACGAGATCTTCTCAGCTCTCAGAGAGTCAGGGCTTGAAAGTTTTCTTTCAAGGAAGCCGACATACTTCCTCCCGAGGTAGGTGGCTGAAGTCTATCTTAATTCTGACTCAGTAGGCGGGGACATAATCGGAAGATTCGCCGTTCACGAGATCAAGGATGCTTCTCCGATTCTGAAGCAAATATCACTCAAGGAGGCACTAAAGAGAAGTTTTGATCTGCCTTCTGAAGGAGCCAGTACTGTGGGGTACAAGGATGATCTTGTAGATGACTATTTGACAATATTCTGTGGAAAGCCCACGACCTTCAGAGCTGCTTTTCCTAAAAACAACATGCTTGCCTCGCATGCAGCTTTGGCTTATATTGTGACGCAGCTACTGACCAGCCAAGCAGGCTCATTCGATCAAGTATCGAGGCTCAAGATCCAGCTCATGATGGTCATATATGATTGAGCCCAGATTAATTGGACGGAGTTCTTTATCCGTGAATTCATGGCTCAGGCGGCAAAATTCGACAAGGCCTCTTGCACGCTGAGTGCAAAGGGCAAGCTTCTTTATGGACTGAAGCTGTCCATAATGATAGAGGATGTCTGCGGATCTGAACCAATCACCTACAGTGACAAGGAGTATTTTAATGTGAAGAAGGTCAGATTCCACAACAAGACCGCTTTGCTCTTCGACAGATCGGGTCGAGTCCCTCACCGTAAACTCAGCGGCTAAGCCTCCGGAGGCTACACCCTCGAAGAAGAGAACACCTCCAGCAAAAACTCCAAAGGCACCAGCTAAGAAACTGAGGAAAGTCATTCCGGACGTGCCTACTGAACCTGAGGTTTCTCCCGAAGTTCCCTTCGCTCGAGCTACTCAAGCAACCTATTCGGCCTCGGCGGGCGATAGACGAGTCGAGAATCATCTCGAGAAGACTCAATCGGTGGAGAAGGCCGTCTCCACCGAGGAACCCTTAGAAGTGGAACAAGGGGATGCTACTCGAAGCACATAGCGAGGAGATTCGGCGTCTTGACGGCCCCCCTTTCGTTCCACCACTCGGCAGTGTGCCTCCTGCTGAGACTCGGACATCTCCCATAGACTTGGAGTCCGAGACAAAGATCGAAGAAGAGACAATTGGGATGGAAGCTTCAGTGATCATATCCAGAGCATCCCGAGAAATTCTTCAACGGATTCCGGAGCTTGCCGACTACTCGATCCGTTGCTCATTGCAAAATCAGCAAGGCTCCACATGTTGCTTTGCGATTTCAAGAGTGGCCCCAACTACAACGTCTAGTACTCCACTACTCCCGCCAAGCAGCCTTCATGAAGAAGAATTGAAGTTGAGGGAGCAAATAGGCTACTCTAAGCCTGCTGACCTCAGCACCATGGAGAACCTGAGGGCTGCTATGCTGGCAATGATATATGACAGGCAGCTAGCTACCGGCTCAGCACCCTCAGATGGATCAGACCACTATGGTCAAGATCCACCCTGATGATTCGAGCCCCGGAAAGCCCGATGAGGAAAATCCCGGAGACAAGGATACACATGCTACCGACCCAGCTCAACCTCCACTCCGTATCCTTGGACTGCGAAGTCCACGGCTGGTGCTTCGTCCTCAGCAGAGCCCGCTCAGCTCTTGCTGGAGTCGACTTACGAAGCGACGCCCAGCCCAACTTCCAAGAGATCTCGATCCGTAGCAAAAGCTCTCACCGCTCAGGGAATCCAGAATCGAGCTCTTGCGAAGGCCGTCCACAAGGTGTGGAAACAGACTGAGCTAGCCACAACCAATGAGCTACAGGGGCTGAAAACATCAGTATCTAAATCAGCTGCCCCTGTTGTCTCTGAAATTATATCCGAAGCTTTGGCTAAGCAGCAGAAGCAGTTTGATGATCAGCTCAGAATCATTCAGGAAGGACAAGCCAAACTTCTCGAAGCATTCCAGGCTTCAATGTCCACTCATACTGAGTCCTTCACTGAACAAGCCCAGGCCACGGAGATCCGACTTGACAACATTCAACCGGTCGTGGAGGATAAGATTTCGAGAAGCCGACGGAATTCAAGGCAACGAATGACCTCTCCCATAAGCAATACTCGGAGGAACTGACTAATGAGAGGAATGAGCTGCACTTGGCACTGACAAAGATCAATGACAGACTGGACGAACTATCCGCTATCTACACACGCCTAGACAAGAAGGTACTCATCCCTACCCCGGCTGTAATTGATGATGCCAAAAAGGGGGAAGGAAAAGAGAAGAGTACGGAAGGAAAAGAGAAGAGTACCGAGAAGCCGACCCCTACCAAAACTACGCCAAATTACTTAAGGGGACAGCTTCACCGAGATCCGAGAAAAGACCAAGTCCGTGGACCGAGATAAGCGAGGACTCCAACTCGGACTCGGACGGAGGGTAAGGCCCAGGGGTGTCTTGGGCTGCGAGCACACTCGAGACCGGCCCAAGTGGCTCAGGGAACCCGGGCTACTCATGCAACCCGGACTCCGACCGATTTTATCAAGGAGGTTGCAGAGTATGCCGAGCAGAAGAGTCGAAGAGGAAGAGGCTCCTCTCCCTCCACCCGCTCAGGGGAAAAGGCAAGAAAGTGCTGATTCTCCCAACCCCTCCGGCCCAAGAAAACGAAGAGATACATTTCAGCTGAGGAGGAGGCTCAAATTGCAGCTGATGAGAAGCTGGCAAGGGAGATTGCTGAAATAGAAGTTGCTAATAAACCAAAGTCTAAGCATGTCAAAGGAAAGACAAAATCTCCAGCTCGAGGAGGAAGAAAGCCTGCTAGGATACCTCCAAGGAAACTGATTATCGAGGATGAAGAAGATAGGGAGAAGGAGAAGGAGCAAAAGCAAAGAAAGCACCGAGAAGCAGTGGTACGTCAAAAGAAAAATCAAGTACCCCTGCTGAATCTGAAGACATTCCTCAGAAAGCCACTGAAGCCCAAGATGATGAAATTGAGGCCATATTCGACCAAATGAACAGATACCTATACAGAGGCGAAGAGGCTAGACAAGTTCAGGCTGCCAGAGACAAAATCTGGGAGGCAGACCTTGAAGCACTGAGAAAAAGAACTGAGGAAGAGGCCAGGCTGAAAATACCTTCAAAAGCTGATATTCCTTATCGATACAGAAGGTTCAGGAAGCCAGCTGATCTGAAATCGCACAGATGGCCAAAGACAGACAATTGGATACCTGCTCAATTTACTCAGAGATGGGAATCGGCAAAGATAGAGTTCATCAAGCGTAATTATTTTTGGAGGTTCTAGCCCAACATGACTAAGGATGATGCCTACACAGAATGGATGATGATAAGTGAACCTGATCTATACATATACTTGCATAAAGCCGTATCTTAAGGTATAGAAGTCAGTGTTCCGGAGCCTAGAATCATACCTCCACCTAGAAGAAATGATGACTCAATCCACTTTGGGGTAATAGAAGCTGAAGTGAAGTATGCTGCATCAAAGAGAGAACTGGACGAAGATGAGCCAGCAGACTTTGCTGCATACTTGAAGCTGAGGAAGAACACATACCGGATGTATGGAGTGCCACTGCGAGAGACGCAATCTCAAGGATTCATGGACAGGATCAAGCAGTTTAAGGGCTCCTAGGCTTAGTTCTATTCTTCCTAGCTTAGCAAGATTTGTAATTGTACTGATCTGAATAACTCTTATATACAAATCTGATTTTGGCTCTAACAACCACTTGTTGTCTATTCAGTCGTGTGTGTATTATGCTTTAACACTCAGAATCACTGAAGTGATGACTGACTCACACACTCACTCTATTTACTTTCTTGTCAGTTTATTACTTTGTTAGATTCTGCTAGTCTAGTTTCTATGTAATGGGGAAATTGTGTTTTGCCCTGTTTTCTCAGTAATCTAGAACTGCTGGAACAACTCCGCTGATCCTACCTGTAATATTGTAAGAAGCTCTGTTTCTGTTTAGTGTTAGCATAGAAGATAGGTTTTGGCATCATCAAATAGGGGGAAATTGTTGGGTGATGATTATATCCTCAGCATAGTCTTACTCGATGGGAAATGATTCTATCTTCTATACTGAACCATGCTCAACAGCCTAGTGCTCTGAATGTTGAGAAGATTTGAAGATCCCAAAACCCTATCTGATTGGTGAACCATTCCATTGTAATCGTTATTTGTCTCTGAGGTTTCAGACTCAGTAGACACTCTGTTCTGATCAAGACACTCAATAGATTATCTGCCTTAACACCAGAAGTAGAAAACTCAGTATCTTGGACTCGGCGAGAGCAAGATATCGAAAGAGTCGATGGAACCGAACTCAGCAGAGCAAGCCATTCCGAACTCGTAGCCGATCTTCGGTAGACTTTACTCGGCTATCTACCTACCGAATACGGGATCGGACTCAAGCATCGGTGAGACAGTCTTCTGAACTGTCAGATACTTTTGAAAAACAATCAGCATTGTCATATACGAGGAAGAGAGAAGTCAGCTTCAGTTTGCCTTGAAGTCTGTGCTGTCTCAACCACTCTATCCGCCTCGACGAACGACTAGAACACACGTGTCTTCTCACCTGCTAAAGCTGTAGTCAAACCTTTACCTAAAAAGGTGGGAAAGCACACTGTTACCTATTTTAAAAGAGCCGTTTGCTACCAAAAGAGAGAGAAAGAAGAAGATCGTCTCCAACGGATCTTTTCCAATCTCTGCTCTATAAATAGAGGGACATTTCAAGAAGAGAAAATGCGCATAAGCTTAAACGACGAAAACATACACAAGCATTCAAACGAGCTAGAACCAAAAAACCCTAAGTCTTCCGCAAGAACTTGAAGATCTATCTCCGGCGAAAGACTACCTTCTCAGCTCATAGGGAACCAAGCTAAACTGTTAGAAGAGCCTCTAGTATCCAAATCGACGATACACGAACCTAAAGCTTATTTCAGCTGTTCGTCGATCTAGAAGCTACATTCTCATTCCCTATCCCTCTAACCCTAAACTCAACCGAATATACTTATAGCTTAGACGAAGGAGTTCATATTTGAACCCAATCCTTATTGTAAAAGGACTCCTTCATAGTTGGAGAAGTTTGTCAAACACTTTAGTTTGATGCCTTTGTAAACTGGGACTTGCTCAGTATAATCCTCAAGCCACAGCATTGTCCTGTGCACAAGCTGACTGAGACTAACTCAGTATAATAAATAGCCTCCTGAACTTTCGGGACAGTGGACGTAGGATCGATTGATATCCGAACCACTTTAAAAATCTGTGTCTTGTTATTGCTTTCTGATTACTGTTGCATTGATTTTACTTGTTCATACCGAAAATATTCTTTAAAATCATACAACTATCTCAAAGATACCGAACCGTCTACTTGCTAAACCGAGACTTGCATAAAACGGTTTTCCACTCAACCGATTAGGGCCTACACTTTTCCGCACCGCCGAACTCTACCGTTTGATACCGAATTCGACTCGCTCGCCTAGCGAGATCTCAGTAGAGTCAGACTCTTTGCCACACACGATTCAGAACAGCTATTTGGTCTGCTGAATTATTTCAGTACGGCACTTTCCTGAACATGACTGTTCGTGTTCGAAGTTGAGAAAATCGGATTCAGGTGTATTCACCCCCCCCCTTCTACACCTGACCGTACACTCGGGACCAACACCCTTCTTGTTCCCTTTCCCTCTAACCTAAGTTCAACTGTATTATTTATAGCTTAGACCGAAGGAGTTCATCTTTTTGAACTGTTCTTAGTGTTAAGAACTCCTTCATCGTTGGAGATACATTCCAACAGATTCTGTTTGACCCTGTAAACTGAGACTTACTCAATATAATCACAAGGTTGTGTTTGTCCGGTTCACAAACCGACTGAGACTAACTCAGTATAATAATATAGTCTCCTGCCTTGTTCAGGACAGTGGACATAGGATCTTGCGTATCTGAACCACTTTAAAAGTCGTTGTGTTTATAACTGTTACATTGATTTAACTGTTCATATTGAAAAACTATTAACAAAATCATTCAACTGAGTTTCAGTAACAAGCTTAACTGACTGCACTAATCTACTGAAACAACTTTTATAAACAAAATTTTTCAAACAAAAATAAATTGGGCCTACACATTCTGCACGCTACTGAACACTGTTGAACGCGTGTGAATTCTGACATCAATCAGCTTGCAGAGCTTAGCATCTTCAGTCACTCTGTCCACGCGATCTAGAACAGCTTGTATGGTCTACTGAATTCATTCAGTAGGCAATCTCCATTAATCGGATTGTTCGCGTTCTAGTTTGAGAAAAAGGTTTTCAGGTGTATTCACCCCCCCCCCTCTACATCTGAACGTTTGACTCGGGACCAATAGGTACACATAAGGGTATACACAAACCTTCGTGCACATTGGCATTATTATTTAACTTTGTTGCTTACATTCGTGAATCCATTATTGCGCTAACATCATCATCTAATACAGTTAAACCTCTTTAAAACAATATACTTGGAACCGGAAAAAAATATTCATTTGCGAAGTTATTCATTTATCGAAAAATGAAAAAATTCTACATTTATCGATAAATGAATAATTTATTACTTTAAAGAGAAATTTACGATATAAAACAACTTAAATGTGTGTATTAAACTTAATTTTTTTTAATAACTTAGTTCGTGTAAACATTATAAAATAAAAAAAATTAGTATTTACTTTAGTAAAATCATGTAAAAAATGTACATGGAATATGCACTAAATGTAAAATAAATCAAATTATTCAATTTTAGAAAAATTCAATAGTTTTATAAAAGAACAGAAGTTTATTTTTTTGCTTATATTAAAATTATACTAAAAAATTGTTTTTGTCAATTCGTTCAGGAGAAAATGATCTACGAAACCGAAGTCCTTGAATTAGATAAAGATCTCAAACATTAGGTAATGTCATCTCTAATTTACGCAAAAGAAATGCTATGAATGTGCAAGATCTTTTAGCTATCGAGAATGATGCAACTATGGAATTACCGATGAATGAAGAAATTATTGAAACACTTATGGACGATAATGATGATGAAGATGATGATCCTAAACGAAATGATACATTTATTCCAATTGTGTCATTAAAAGTTTATTTCAAACAATAACCACCATAAATAATTACTTGCTACGATACGAACAAAATATTCAAAAGTTATCGATACTTTCAAGAAAGTTAAAGATAATAACTTTTGTTTAGGTGGGAAGAAAAAAAATAACTATGAAGCATATCATAAGAAATTATTATTATATTGTTGTAGTATTATAATTGTATATATATATATATATATATTATGAAATTAATAATTATTACTTTATATTTTCATTGGCACATTACTTAATGCA